>JAHIAM010021535.1:0-12698 GCA_021605205.1 Aegilops longissima | reverse complement strand
ACACTTGATTATTTGGCCATGCTTATCTGGGTGACAATGGGATATCATGTGCCACTTGATGTATGTTTTGGTGACCAACTTTGGGGTTCCGCCCATGAACCTATGCATAGGGGTTGGCACACGCTTTGACTTCCGAAGAAACTTTGGGGCACTTTTTAAGTATTTTATGTTGGTTGGATGAATCTGAGATTGTGTGATGCATATCGATAATCATGCCCAAGATACTTGAGGTGACAATGGAGTATCTAGGTGACATTAGGTTTTGGGATTTGTGTTTAAGGTGTTATTCTAGTAAACTCTTTAATAGATCGATCCAAAGAATAACTTTGAGGTGGTTTCATCTACCATAATCTCTACGTTTGTTCTCCGCTATTAGTGGCTTTGGAGGCTCTTTGTTGCATGTTGAGGGATTGTTATATGATCTATCTATGTTATTATTGTTGAGAAACTTACTAGTGAAAGTATGAACCCTAGGCCTTGTTTCCTATCATTGCAATACCGCACGCCACTTTTATCATTAGTTACCTTGCTGTTTTTATTATTTCAGATTACAAAAACCTATATCACCATCCCTATTGCACTTGTATCACTATCTCTTCCCAACTAGGCACCTACAGTTTACCATTGTATTGGGTGTGTCGGGGACACAAGAACTTTTTGTTATTTGGTTGGTGGGCTTGAGAGAGACCATTTCATCCACCCCACGGATTGATAAACCTTAGGTCATCCACTTGAGGGAAATTTACTGCCCTACAAACCATGCATTGCAGGCCCAACAACGTTTACAAGAAGAAGGTTGTGTAGAACATCATGTTACCTCGAGGGTATATCTCCCACGGTTCGAGGCACGACTTAGAGGCATAACCGCATTGAAAACAATGTCGCAAGTGAGGTAATCTTCACACAACCCATGTAATACATAAGGGAAAGAGATACATAGTTGGCTTACAGCCACTTCACACAATACATAAATAAACATCCATCATTCAGAGTACACCAAGGTCCGACACGGAACCAAAATAAAAGAAGATACACCAAATGCTACGATCCCGATCGTCCCAACGGGCACCACTACGATCATCAGAAAAGACACAGTAACGACCACGCCTCGTCGAACTCCCACTTGAGCTCTTACCTGACCGCATCATCGACACCGCAACTGTTTTGGTAGAATCGAGTCACGGGGCTCAAATTCACACCCGCGAATCAAGACTATTTAAACTTATAGGAAGGACAGAGTTTAAAGTGGAGCTGCCGCAATATATGGTGGCTACATTCCAAAAAGAGCGAGAAGAGGAGCAAAGCCGGCGGAAGCTAGTAGCGATCAAGAAGTGATCCGAACTACTTACGCCGACAAACTCCAACACGGTTCCCCGGACTCCCCAGAAGAGACCATCACGGTTACACACGGTTGATGTGTATTTTATTTAAGGTCAACTTCGGTTTTCTACAACCGACATTAACAAATTCCCATCTCCTCATAACCCCAGGGAAAGTAATCCCCAGGTGTCCCAAAGCCCATTATAAGCTCTCACCAAAAGGGATATTCTTCTACCGGAAGACCCGATCAATCTCGAACCCGGACTACAAGACATTTCGACAAAGAATAAAACAAGACCAGCAAAGCCCCGAAGCCGACAAACCGATAGGAGCAATATCTCGCTCGGGCACCCGGATGAGCAGTCCATACAACTAAAACCAGACCCAAGTGTCTTGAGGGGGCGCCAAAGACTTATTTGGGCCACCAAGGAGCACCGTCCAAATAAAGATGACCCGCTCCAAAACCCGGGGAAAAGGCTTAGGTGGCAAATGGTAAAACCAAAGTTGGGCCTTGCCGACGAGTCTTATTCAAAGCGAATGTCAAGGGGTCCCATAAATCACCCAACCGTAAGGAACGCAAAATCAAGGAACATAACACCGTATGACGGAAACTAGGTGGCAAGAGGGAACAAAACACGCATAAGGCCCAGCCTTCCACCCTTTACCAAGTATATAGATTATTAATTATAGCAGATATATTGTGATATCCCAAAAGTAAACATGTTCCAAAAGGAACAACATCTCCATGTTCCAACAAGGAACAAACTTCACTTCACCGCAATAGCAACGCTATAAGAGGGCTGAGCAAAGCGGAACATACCAATCAACGGTTTGTAGGAAGGATGGTAGGGCTGACATGGCAATATTGGCATGATATAGCAAGTGGTAGGCATCGAGCATAGGCATAGCAAAAGAGCGAGCAACTAGCATAGCAAAGATAGAAGTGATTTCGAGGGTATGGTCATCTTGCCCAATGTTCTCAGTTGTCAAAGCTTGATCCTCGAAGCATTCTCAACAGGTTCCTCGCTCAGCCATCTCCCAGCTCTACCCAAAGCAAGAACACAAACAAAGGAACCACAATAAATCACGGTGCAATGCACAAGCAACATGATGCAAAAATGGCATGATATGGGATGTGATATGCAATGCGATGGCCCGAAGGAAAATGGAACCAGGCATCAACTTGGCAAACCAAGTATTCCACTGAAAGATGAGATGATTTCTTGAAATCGATATAAAGATCACCGAATCGGATGCACGGTTTGAAATGACAAGCAAAACAAGAATGGCACAAATCGCCATTAAAGATGATGCCACTTAGCAAGCAACAAGAAATTAAGCTACTGCACCCAAACGTACCAACAAAGTATATGGCAGTGATCTAACAAGATTCTTGACAAAAGATGAGCACTGAGCTACGGCTAAATCACATCATAACAGGTTCCAAGCATGGCAAAAGTGCACAAAATATCCCGGACATGGCAAAATAGCATCGTAGCAATGTTCAGAGCAACAAAACTACATGCTACAGGAACTTATAATAAAAACAAGGCATGGCATGAATCTACTCAAAGCATAGAACAAAAGTCCCTTACTGACCATAAGCCAAAAGGATCAAAAAATATAGTAACAAACCATGTCAATATTGAAAAAGTTAAACAGGATTCAAAAGAAACAATGGCATGTTTCCCAAAACACAGAGCCTTATATGATAAACTAAGCATACATACATCAAGAAAACATGGCATAGAAGACATACATGGCAAGAACAATAAATAGCATACATGGATCAACCACAACAACCTTGGCAAAATTGAATAACCTGAAACAATCTGCCGGAAACATTTGATAGCAAAAGTAGAGCTCGATTGACTCAAGCTATGGCACTCCATAATTGCAAACAAAGGCATGGATGGATAGAGCAAGACATGTTTAACAAAACATCCTTACTGAAGTATCTCAAAATATGCATGGGTCTCCGGTAGCACAAGTTAACATGGCATCAAAATATCACTAAACAGGGAAAAAACAGCAAACATCAGACACCTATTTTACTTGCTTGTTAGTCACCACATAGATCACAAAATACATGGCATACACCCCTGGAAAGCTTGGCATTTACAAAACACATGTAGGACTCAACTTCATAGGGTGCACACATCAATCATAGCAAAATAAAAAAGTGCAAGTTCTTTAAGAAAAGAAACTAACATCACATAGCCCTCTTCTAACAGCATTTCGGGCATCAAGATGAGCTCAAATGAAAATGATGCAATGATAGAAATGATCTACTCTTCGAGGAGAACATTTTGATATATTAAACGCGAAAATGGATCTACGATGCAAAGTTACGCCACGGGAAAATGCCAAAATATCATAGGATGCAAAAGACTTAGAAGAAATGAGGAGGGGGAAGAAGTCAACGCCGGGGCCGGATCCGATCGGATCGACGGCGACGGATGGAAGGGCGGCGCCGGAGGGAGAGGAGGCGGCCGGGGGCTCACGGAGGGAGGTGGCGCCTGAGGTCCCCGGGGCGGCGGCGGCGGCGGCCGGGCGCGGCGGGCGGCGGGGGCGCCTGGGCGACGGGGCGAGATGGGCCTGGCGGGCCGAGGCGGAGGCGCCGGGGGGCGGCGGGAGGTGGCCGAGGCGGGGGGAGGCGCCGGGGGGCGGTTTGGCCCGGAGGCCTCCGGGCCAAGTTGGGCCGGGGCGGGAGGACGGCGGCCCACGGGCAGCGAGGGATTGGCGGCCGGCCGGGGACGCGGCCCGGCCGGAGGGAAAAATTAGGTTTTGGGGTGGAATGATCCCAATTTGGAGGTGTTTAAATAGGCATAGAGGGAGCTAGAGAGTCCAAATGAGGTGTAGTTACCACACGATCGTGATCGAACGACGGAGAGCATGGAAGTGACTTAGATGGGTTATTGGGCTGTTTTGAAGGGGTGTTGGGCTGCAACTTAAAAGAGGCCTTTATAGAGTGTGGTTAACCGCTGAGTACCAAACGAGCTCCAAATGACCAAACTTGACCGGTGGTCTACGGGTGGTATACCAACCATGGACAAACCTCGTCCATTCCGAGAAGGTTTAGTACCCGCACACGGAAAAACATAAAAGGGCCCGGGAGATAGGAGTGCCATGGCAAAACGGACAACGGAAAAATGCTCGAATCATGAGACAACACGTATGCAAATGCGATGCACATGATGACATGATAAAAATGCATGACATGGACAAAATGCAAATGAAGAAAACCCAACCACGGAGGGAATATCATATCACAATGCCGAAAATGGCAAGAGTTGGAGTTACAAATATGGAAAGTTACTCCCGGTGTTACAACACTCCACCACTACAAGAGGATCTTGTCCCAGATCTAGGACCGAAAGAACTCCGGATATTCGAACGGAGGTGATCCTCGGCCCCAGCTTCTCCCGGAATGGTGTGACCACTTCACTTTCAGGAATTTGATTGACTTGTTGCAGTCTTTGGCCGTTTCTTTTCAAGAATAGCAACGGGTGCTCATGATAAGAGAGATCTTCAAGGTCAATTTCTTCGGGTTGATGGTGCGCTCAGGGTCTTGAAGCACTTTGGGTTGTGACACGGGAAACATCATGCACGCTCGCGGTTGGACGGAAGCTCGTTGATAGGCGAATCGCTTTTTTGCCAATGATCTTGAAAGGACCCACGATCTAGGGGCAAGCCCTTTGATACCGGGTTTACGAGTGCCTTTCATTGAGAGACGCGGAGGTAGACATGGTCTCCGATTCCAAAAGCCACATCACGGTGCTTATCATCATAATAGTTTTCCGGGCGCGATTTGCGCTTTGAGATTCTCACGAATGACTTTGCACATCTTCTTCCGCTTCCGGATCAAGTCACCAAGAAGTTGGGCTCAAGCCTGCACCAATTGAGAGGAGTACGCCACTTTCCCATAGAGAATTTCAATGGGGCCTTGCCCAACCGCTTGGAAGCTGTTGTTGTAGGAGAACTCCATTGGAAGACAATCTTCCCACTTCATACCGAAAGAAATGACACAAGCCCCGAGCATATCTTCAAAGATTTGATTTACTCGCCAACTTGGCCACTTGTTTGAGGATGGAAAGTTGAAACGAATGTTGGTGCCATGGCCTTTGAAAAGAATCCCAACTTGGAGGTAAAGATGCTGCCAACCCAAGAGATCACTTGTGGAATGCCGGCAAGGAGACAATCCTCGAGGTGTATAGCTCGCCAATTGAGCTGCTGTGATAGATTCTTTGATAGGAAGAAAATGAGCCACTTTAGTAAGCTTGTCAATGACAACGAAGATAGCATCATTTCCACGCTTGACTTTGGAAAACCCCCACGAAGTCCATTTCAATATGATCAAACTTCCATTCTGAATAGCAAGAGGTTGGAGGAGACCAGCTGGTCTTTGGTGTTCGCTTTCACTCTTCTGCAGACATCACACTCATTCACAATTGAGCAATTTCTCGCTTCATTCGAGTCCACCAATATGATGCTTGAGGTCATGGTACATCTTCGCATTTCCGGATGAATGGATAGAAGGAATTGTGAGCCCTGCTCATAATGACTTTCTCGATCACCCTTAGGAACCACAACCGTCCTCAAAGAAGAGAGTATCTTTGTTCAACGTGGAAGCACTTGTACTTGAATGCCCTTGTCGATACCACGCTTCACCTTTTTCACCATGGTATCCGTGAGTTGAACCTCACGAATCTGATCTTCCAAAGTAGGAGAGACTATGAGGTTGGCAAGAAAGCCTTGAGGAACAACTTGAAGATTCAGCTTATGGAAAGATTCACAAGATCCGAAAAGGGCTTGAGGATTAGATCCTGGAAGCCTTCCTGCCAAAGCATCTCAATGACATTGGCCTTGCCCAGTATATTCAATACTTGGGTTGTACTTTGAATCATTTCACCCATCGAGTCTGCCCGAGGTTGGGTTGGGTTGAGTGAAGATATACTTGAGACTCTTGTGATCGGTGAAAATGTCCACTTTCCTTCCCAACAAGAGATGTCTCCACGTTATCAATGCATGGACAACCCGCCAACTCAAGATCGTGAGGGGTAGTTTTTCCGGGCTTCAACCGGCGAGGTATAAGCCACAACCTCTTCTCTTGCATTAACACAGCACCGAGACCTTGAAGAGAAATCACAAAAAATTCAATGGCTTGGATTCATCAGAGGAGTCAAGACAGAGCTGGATGAGCTTTGAGGGTATTGAAAGCAACATCACACTCGGGAGACCGTTATACTTACATGCTTCTCGAGGAGGTTGGAAAAGGCTTTGCAATCTTGGAGAAATTCTCAACGAATCTTCGCAATAGCTTGAAGACCAAGAAAATCCGGGAGCTGCTTGACATTTCGAGGAGGTTCCCAATTCCAATTGGGAACACCTTCTGGATTAACAGCGATGCCCTTTGGCGGAGATGATATGACCAAGATAAAGCACTTCATCAAGCCAAAATTCACATTTGGAGAACTTAGCATAGAATTGATACCTCTCGAGCTTGTCTAGCACCAATCGCAAATGTTTGGCATGATCCTTCTTATTCTTGGAGAAGACCAAAATATCATCAAGATAAACCAAGACGAATTCATTGGTGTAGGGGTTGAATATGAAGTTCATCATCCGAGAGAATGTTGGAGGAGCATTGACAAGGCCGAAAGACATGACAAGATATTCATAAGAACCAAAGCTTGTTCTCTGTCTTGGGAATATCTTGTTCACGAATGCGAACTGGATGATAACCCATAGAAGGTCAAGCTTTGGAGAACACTTTAGCACCTTTGAGTTGCTCAAAAGCTCATTGATGTTGGGAAGTGGATACTTGTTCTTGATTGTCTTTTATTCAATGGACGGTAATCGACGCAAAGTCGGTCCATGCCATCCTTCTTCCGACAAAAAGAACACCACAACCCCAAGGAGATGAACTCGGTCCGATCAAACCGACGCTTCTTGTTCATCGAGCTGCTTCTTCAATTCCCTTCATCAGTCCAAGCTTGTATGGACGCTTGCAACGGGTTCAAGGTTGTGCTCAAGATCGATAACGAACTCAATCGGCCGATGAGGAGGCATACCCAAGCTCTTCCGAAAGACATCTTGGTACTCACAAACGATCGAATCGGAGATAGCATCCAACCCGCCCTTTCATTGAGAGAAAACAACCAATGGTTTCATCACGAAGCGCATAGATGATCACATCATTAGAAGAGTGAGTCAATTGAATTTGCAGCACAATCAAGCCGAGCTTTTGGCCGATAAAGCCACCCATTCCGAGAATAAGATCAATATCCGAAGTCAAGAACAATTGGTTTAAGGAAATCTATAATCGCCCATCTTGATAGAAACATCCGGACATAATTATTAGCTGTCATTTGCTTCCCGGGGACACAATTGATAAGGAACTAGGCAATTTTGATAACCCAACTCATGTTTAGATGCAAATGGTCTTGAGATGAAACAATGCGATGCACCAAGATCAAATAAGACTTTTGCAGAATATCATTAATCGAGAGATTACCCATTATCACATCGAAGATTCCTCCGCTTGAGCTGCATTCATCATATTGACCTTGGCATGCTTTGGATTATGCTTGACCACGATTGCTGGAAGATTTCACAGAGGAGGAGGCGAAGGCGCCTGTTGAAGCACTTGTTCGATAGTGACCTTCCACGACATTTGTTGCAAGTCACCCGTAGAGCGGACGGTAAGGAGCACTTGACCTTGGAGCTTGAGAATTAGACTTGTTCTCGATAGCTTGGGTTGGGTGGGGAAGATCCACGCCACCGAGTTCTTCTCCGATAAGGTTGATGAACGGAGGAGGAGGAAGGTAAACTTCGCCGCTTAGCTGCCACTTGAGAGGAAAAGAAGACTGAACTGCATCCCCGATTCTCTTCTTAGAAGCCTCACATTTGAGCTGGGCAGCTTCTTGCTTCAAAGGCCATGTTGTAGAATTCATCATACTTATCTCGCTCAAAAGCACAAGAGCTAATTGCAGATCTTCTCTCGCACCACCAATTGATAGATCATACTTTTTCATCGTGCACGCCTTGCTTAGCAAAACGAAAGAGTCGAACTGGATATTGTATTGGTACACGACATGTTGCCTTGCTTTAGATTGCGGAACTCCTCACGCTTGCTCTCAACAACACTTTTCGAATGTGGTGAGCTCAAATCTCGAACTCATCCTGTAATGACACGACCTCCTCCGAATCTTTGTATTGTCGGTACCACTCAAGAGCTTGATCCTTTAGTTGAAACGATGCAAACTTGACAAAGTCCTCAGTCCGACATTGCTACAATCAAAATGCTTGCAGATGTCCACTAACCAATCGCTCAGCCTGCGGCCTACGTAAACCGAAAGACTTCGCTGATTAGCGAGGAACCGACGAGAGTAGCAAAGTGCGGCTGATTGTTGCCTTTACCTTGATTTCCTTGATCCTTTGCCCTTGAGTACGCTTCTGCAAGAGCTGCAAAATCATCTCGAGCATTGGCATTGGTGGCTGCCATGATAGCTTGCCGTGCCTCGGAGGCGGAGGTGGAGGTGGAGGGTTCGACGATCCCCATCATTGCGATCCGGATTCGGACGCATGGAGCCATCCTCAAGAGGGTGACATCCGTTAGTCCTTTGATAGACAAATAGTCAAGTAGAATCAACGGATAGAAATTGCAACATATAGTCTTCACAATAAACATTCAAACAAGAATGAACGAATGAATTCCAAAGTTAATCATCACACGCCCATTAAGGTGAGAAGCCACTTAGATAAAGATATGGAAACAACATCGTCTTAGAAACAAATCGAATATCACAATCGAAAACAAAAGATTGGCTTTAGAATGAGCCGAACAAACACATGATAGAGATTTCACCAAAATGTTCGTGGTGGGGCCCACACGACACGACGATAGCGGACGCCACGAATGACAAACAAGACGCCCCGAATCAGCATAGCCAAGGATTCTTTAAGACGCCTCACGACCACGAATCGACCGTGAATGGGCGGACCACTAGACGTTGAACCCCAATCTCAAATCATACATCCGTCGGAAAGATATCCGTAGCTACTAGAATTCACCTATTAACTCCTCAAACTTTCGGTTATGCAACTGTGTTGGGGATACAGGGACACAAAATATATCACCCAAACTAACAATACCTAGATCCAATGTATCCATCCCAACACATAACCAAGAAATCCTCGGAAATCGGTACCTCGACCTTCAAAAGCATCCGTTATCAAGTCATGGCAATACTCCCAAGACTCGCCCAAAGATCGGGTTATCGGGTTATCTCACCAACAACTCGCACAAAAGAGATTTCGATGTCGGCAAAACTCGTATTCCAGAATCGAACGATAAAATTGTGACGACAACACCTGAGCTCAACTCCCGGACACCGCCACAACCCCTAAATGTCGAGGCACCAAGAACAATGTTCTCGCCACAAAACCATCGAACGATCCCAAGATACCCGTGATCCTAAAATTTTTTAGTGAAATTTGAGAAGAGGAGAGTCAAAACTCTACGCGAGACCTCACAGAGCTTTAAGGGACCGGGAGTAAAAAGAACCTACTCCGATATATATAATCCTAAGACTCAAAACATTTTCCATTCTAGACTCAACAACGCCAAAGAAACAATCAAGTAGGGGCCTTGTCGGAAGGCTCGATTACCAACTTGACCCCGATGCGGTTATATTCTCCCACGTGTCGAGGCACGACTTAGAGGCATAACCGCATTGAAAGCAATGTCGCAAGTGAGGTAATCTTCACACAACCCATGTAATACATAAGGGAAAGAGATACATAGTTGGCTTACCGCCACTTCACACAATACATAAATAAACATCCATCATTCGAGTACACTCAAGGTCCGACTACGGAACCAAAATAAAAGAAGATACCCCAAATGCTACAGATCCCCGATCGTCCCAACCGGGCACCACTACATCATCAGAAAGACACGAGTAACCACCACGCCTCGTCGAACTCCCACTTGAGCTCGGTTGCCACCGCACCGCATCATCGACACCGCAACTGTTTGGTAGAATCGTGAGTCACGGGGCCAAAGAATCTACACCCGCGAGATCAAGACTATTTAAGCTTATAGGAAGGACAGAGTTGTAGTGGAGCTGCTGAAGTTTATCAGCATATATGGTGGCTACATTCGAAAAGAGAGCGAGAAGAGGAGCAAAGCACGGTCGTGAAGCTAGTAGCGATCAAGAAGTGATCCCGAACTACTTACGCCAATAACTCCAACATCGGTTCCTTCCGACCACGGAAGAGACCATCACGGTTACACACGTTGATGTGTATTTTATTTAAGGTCAACTTGGTTTTCTACAACCGACATTAACAAATTCCCATCTCCTTCATAACCGGGCACGGCTTTCAAAGATAATACCCGCAGGGTGTCCCAACTTAGCCCATTATAAGCTCTCACGGTCAACGAAGGATATTCTTCTACCGGAAGACCCGATCAATCTCGAATCCCGGACTACAAGACATTTCGACAGAATAAAACAAGACCAGCAAAGCCGCCTGACAGCCGACAAACCCGATAGGAGCTGCACATATCTCGTCTCGTGGCACACCGGATGAGCAGTCCGTAAACTAAAACCAGACCTCAAGTTTCCTTGAGGGGCGCTGCAAAGCTTAGTTTGGGCCAGCACTCAAGGAGCACTGGTCCGGGGTTAAATAAAGATGACCTCGGCTCCAAACCCGGGAAAAGGCTTAGGTGGCAAATGGTAAAACCAAAGTTGGGCCTTGCGACGAGTCTTATTCAAAGCGAATGTCAAGGGGGTCCCATAAATCACCCAACCGTAAGGAACGCAAAATCAAGGAACATAACACCGTATGACGGAAACTAGGTGGCAAGAGGAACAAAACACGTGCATAAGGCCGAGCCTTCCACCCTTTACCAAGTATATAGAGCATTAATTATAGCAGATATATATTGTGATATCCCCAACAAGTAAACATGTTCCAAAAGGAACAACATCTCCATGTTCCAACAAGGAACAAACTTCAGTTCACCGCAACTAGCAACGCTATAAGAGGGCTGAGCAAAGCGGTAACATAGCCAATCAACGGTTTGCTAGGAAAGGATGGTTAGGGCTGACATGGCAATATGGGTGGAATGATATAGCAAGTGGTAGGCATCGCAGCATAGGCATAGCAAAAGAGCGAGCAACTAGCATAGCAAAGATAGAAGTGATTTCGAGGGTATGGTCATCTTGCCTCGCAATGTTCTCAGAGTTGTCGAAAGCTTGATCCTCGTAAGCGTTTCAACAGGTTCCTCGCTCACGACTCGCCTCGCTCTACCCAAAGCAAGAACACAAACAAAGGAACCAAATAAATCACGTGCAATGCACAAGCAACATGATGCAAAACATGGCATGATATGCGTGATGATATGCAATGCGATGCGCCCGAAGGAAAATGATGAACCAGGCATCAACTTGGCAAACCAAGTATGCCACTGAAAGATGAGATGATTTCGTTGAAATCGATATAAAGATCACCGAATCGGATGCACGGTTTGGAAATGACAAGCAAAACAAGAATGGCACAAATCTGCCATTAACAGATGATGCCACTTAGCAAGCAACAAGAAATTAAGCTACTGCACCCAAACGTACCAACAAAGTATATGGCAGTGATCTACACAAGATGCTTGACAAAAGATGAGCACTGAGCTACGGCCAAATCACATCATAACAGGTTCAAACAAGCATGGCAAAAGTGCACAAAATATCAGCGACATGGCAAAAACAGCATCAGTAGCAATGTTCAGAGCAACAAAACTACATGCTACAGGAACTTATAATAGCAAAACAAGGCATGGCATGAATCTACTCAAAGCATAGAACAAAAGTCCCTTACTGACCATAAGCCAAAAAGGATCAGAAAATATAGTAACAACCCATGTCAATATTGAAAGTTTCTAAAGATTCAGCAACATGGCATGTCAAAACTGATAACAAGTAGGCATGTTTACAAGCTCAATGCACTCCTACAGAGCCTTATATGATAAACTAAGCATACAACATCAAAAGACATGGCATAGAAGACATACATGGCAAGAACAATAACATAGCATACATGGATCAACCACAACAACCTTGGCAAAATTGAATAACAGTAAACAATCTGCCAGAAACATTTGATAGCAAAAGTAGAGCTCGATTGACTCAAGCTATGGCACTCCATAATTGCAAACAAAGGCATGGATGGATAAGAAAGACATATTTAACAAAACATCCTTACTGAAGCTCAAAATATGCATGGTCTCGGTAGCATCAAGTTAACATGGCATCAAAATATCAGCTAAAAGGCTGAAAACAGCAACATCAGACACCTACTTTCATGCTTGTGCT
>JAHIAM010021532.1:0-17654 GCA_021605205.1 Aegilops longissima | reverse complement strand
CGCCTTGCTCATCCGGTGCCCTCGAGACCGAGATATGTGCAGCTCCTATCAGATTTGTCGGCACATCCGGGCGGCTTTGCTGGTCTTGTTTTATTGCTGTTGAAATGTCTTGTATCCGGATTCCGAGACTGATCGGTCTTCCCGGGAGAAGGAATATCCTTCGCTGATCGCGAGAGCTTATCATGGGTTGTTGGGACACCCTCAGGGTTTTGAACTTTCAAAGCCGTGCTGCTGTTATGTGGCGATGGGAATTTGTTAATGTCCGTTGTAGAAAACCCGGTTGATCTTAATTAAAATACACCAACTGTGCGAACTGTGAGTGTCTCTTTTCGGGTTGATCGAGAGGAGAACACGGCTTCAAGTTATGTCCGACGAAGTAGGAGTTCGTGATCACTTCTTGATCATAGTTGTTCAACTGCGCTTTTCCTCCTCTTCTCGCCTTTTTTATGTATGTTAGCCACCATATATGCTAGTCGCTGCTGCAGCTCCACCTCACTACCCTGTCCTACCTTTTAAGCTTAAATAGTCTTGATCTCATGGTGTGAGATTGCCGAGTCCCCGCGGACTGTGATACTTCCAAAACCAGTTTGCAGTGCCGATGAAACTGCAGCAGTGATGCACCCGAGCTCAAGGAGGAGCTCATGAAGATCTTGTGCTTTGTGTTGTTTCGCTTCAGCTGATCAAGAGGGAGCTCAGCTTGGGACGATCGGGATCTGTAGCATTTGGGGTAGTCTTTATTTTGGTTCCGTAGTCGGACCTTGATTGTATCTCAGATGATGTAATGTTTTACTCATGTATGGTGTGAAGTGGCGATTGTAAGTCAGCTATGTATCTCTTTCCCTTTATGTATTACATGGGTTGTGTGAAGATTACCTCACTTATGACATTGCTTTCAATGCGTTATGCTCTAAGTCGGTTTCACACGGGAGATATAGCCGCATCGAGGGCGTTTCTGTTGGTATCGTGAGCCTTCCCGACTTAGGAGCCCCTTACTTGATTGTTTGTCGACGTTGTTGAGTCTAGAACGGAAAATGTTTTGAGTCTTAGGATTATATATATCGGAGAGTAGGATTTTTTACCTCACCCCTTCGTCAGCCCGGTGAGGTATCCCGACGAGAGTTTTGACTTTTCTCCTCAAATTTCACTAAAATTTTTTTAGGATCACGGGTATCTTGGAATCGTTCGATGGTTTTGTGACGAGAACATTGTTCTTGGTGCCTCCCGACATTTAGGGTTGTGGCAGTGTCCCGGGAGTTGAGCTCCGAGGTGTTGTCGCCACAATTTTATCGCTGCGCTCGAATACCCGAGTTTTACCGACATCGAAATCTCTTTTGTGCAGCTTGTTGGTGAGATAACCCCGATAGCCCAAAGATTATGGCGAAAAGGGAGTATTGCCATGACTTGTATAACGGATGTTTTTCAAGGTCGAGGTACACGATTTCGAGGATTTCTTGGTTATGTGTTGACGGATGGATACAAATGGATCTAGGTATTGTTAGTTTGGGTGATATATTTTGTGTCCCTCAGATCCCCAACACCAGATTGCATAACCGAAAGTTTCGGAGTTATAGGTGGGAATTCTAGTAGCTTAGTGATATTCTTTCCGATGATATATGATTTGAGATTGGGGTTCAACGCCTAGTGGTCCGCCCATTCACGGTCGATTTACAGTGGTCGCGAGACGCCTTAAAGAACCTTGGCTATGCTGATTCGGGACGCCTTGTTAGTCATTCGTGACTTCATATACGTCAGGTCCGTGGGCCCCACCACTAACACTTTGGGCGTAAATTCTATCATGTGTTTGTTCCGCTCATTCGTGAAGCCAATCTTTGTTTTTGTTTTGGTTTTGTGGTATTCAAGTTGCTTCAATGTCAAGTGTTGATTCCATACCTTTCCTAATTGGTGTTCTCATATTGCTATGTGAATACTAATCCTTTTGATCACCGAGCTTGTCATGTTAATTCTTTTCCAACCGCTGTCTTCTTCAAGTGAATCCGATCATTCCAACATTCGCAAGATCAATTCTAAGCTTTTCTCAACGGTGTTTGTTTCATCCGTCCCAAGTTGTTTTGATTTCCGCCCTCCCACCCTTTTTCTTCAAGGACTCAGATTTCTTAATCAAGTATCCATTTTATTGAGTGAAGTTTCTTCATTCTTTTCCTTTAATGTTTTATCCGTGATTTCTCATGAAGACGCTTAAGGAAGTTTTAACCTTATCATTGTTCCATTCTAATTTTCTTCTCCGTGGATGTAAGTCAAGTTTTCAGTGTTGATCGTATTCTTTTCATCATTTCAAATGCTTTCTCATGTCGGCTGCATCTCTTAATCATCCACTTCGCTATTCAATTGTTCCGAGTGTTGAAGATATCTCAAGATTCTAGTTTCCATTCTCAATTCACTCAAGTTCTTTTGAGGATGCTATCTCATTCAAGCCATTTAACTCTACCGTGCAATATCTATTTCAAACAATTGTTCAACGGTGGTTCTTTTGAGGGCCCTAACCCACGTGTCTTTTCCCCGTGATCTTACCCGACTCTTTTTATTTTCCGAGTTATTCTCAAATTCTTGCAAAGTTTGACGAAGAATGATTTATCATCAACAAATGTCTTTCCCAAGATCTTCCAAATTATTTTCATTGTTGGTTCAACCTTTCTAATTTTCATTCCTGAGTGCTTCAATAATTCATGGTGATGTTCTCGTCATTATTCTCGAATTTTGAAGACCGAAGAAGAGTTTCTCTTAAATCTCGCTTCTTTCTCTTCAAGATTCATGGTTCTAGCTTCGTGCCATCCTCATAATTGTTTTGATTGTGAGAATTCTTTTAACCCACCCGGAGCATTTCAGAGTCTTTTCAGCTTTGATTCTTCTGAGCCCATCATCTCGAATTATTCATTCAAGCTGCTCAACTTTGTTTTTCCAAATCTCACCGTGCATCGTCGAAATATCCTCTAATCAGTTCATGATCTCTCTGCTCTAATGTGTCTAAATTTTGTCAAGCATCTTTATTCGCTTTACAATTCTTCCCGTGATTTGTGCCTTTGCTACGCTCATTCTCAATTATTATGGTGGTTTGTTCAAGAGTTCTCTTCCTTCGTTATCATATAGACTCATTCGTTTTTTTCTATCCTACCGTGGTTCCATCATACCTTCTCAAGTTTGCGCCATATCTATCTTAATCCTTTCTACGAGAATAAGTAGTATGCCTAATCCATTGCTTGTCATCAATTTAATTGGTTAAGGATCAGCATAATGTAATTCTTATTCTTGTTCCATCGAAAATTCAATTCTTATTCCGAGGTTCATCAAAATTTTGATTTCAATTGTTCATCTTTTCTTTCCGGAGTTCCAAGTTTTCTGCTATATCATTTCAAACCTTCATCTTATCACCGCAAGGCTTCACCTTGTATTGTCAACTTCTTTCTTTATAATCCTTTTGGTTACCGGAGTCCATCATGGAGGCTCTACATGGTGCTTCCTCAAGGATTCTTTTCATTCTTCAATTGTTCTTCAAGATTTCTCTCGAGTTATGATCCGCCGAGCTATACTTCTAAAAATAAACATGGTGCTCAACACATGTTTTGTTTTGAGGAGTTCAAGCATTCTTCTTCTTGCATTTCAAGTGCAATTTTTCTACCTTATCTCTTGAGATGGTGTTATGTCATTCTCGACAATTTGAGTTCGTGTTTCATGTTTCACATGTTGTCAAGAATGAGGTATTTTAAATTCATCAATCTCTTCATTGGATTTATCTTGGGCTATATTTCACCTAAAGCTTTCTAAGGATTGTTGCTATCTATGGTGCTTATAAAGGACCCAAGTTCTTCATTTGTCCTCCCGTGAAATAAGTTTCTCGCCTCTTGTTGATATCAATCCAATCGCTTGTTTCTTGCAGGCGTAAGCTCACCTCATAATGTGGAGATGTTTCCATAAGCCCACTACAAGTTTAATCATTTCGTTGTTGGTTTTCCAACAACTCCGCTCAATTCTTCTTTGCAAGGGTGCTTTTCCAAGTTCATTTGTGGTAGAAGTTGGCATTTTCTTCTCCATTCCTTTATTCCAATGACCTACCTTCATTTTCTTCCGGAGGCATTATGATGTTGCTCTTTTCGACCCATCATCTTTCTTTTGTCAAGATCATGTTTTTTTCTTGCTTACCGATTTAACCGAGTGTCATGTTTTTCATTCGAAGTTCTCTCATCTTATCAAGTTTTGCCTCGCTTCTCAACCGGAGAGCTGTCTGAAATCTTTTCTAACCCTTTGTGCCATTCTTTCAATAGTTCCGAGGCAGATGTTGTTGATTTCATCAAGTATCATCCCATCTTCTCAAGTTCATGTTATATTACTTCCATGTTCAATCGGAGTTCTCGCCTCAATTCTTCCTCCTCATCTTGTTTTAAACGGAGTGGTTTCAATTCTATCTTGTCCATTAAACTCTTGATTCATGCCTTCTCAACCTTCAAGCCCTCGTAATGTTCCTTGTTTCTTTTTTCTAACGGATTGTTTGCAATCTGCTCATCTTCGTTGTTCTCTTTCTTTCATTTCGCTCAACCTCTCAAGGTTCTTTGGTTTCACCTGCTTGTCAAAGAAGCAACTTAGTTTTACCTCTCATCTTCCTCGCCCTTTCCCTCCGGTGCCATCCTAGATCTCGGACGAGATCCTCTCAGAGTGGTGGAGTGTTGTAACACCCGGATACAACTTTCCATATTCGTGAATCCGACTCTTGCCCTTTCCGGAGATGTGATTTATTATTTCCTTCGTGGTTGGGTTTGTCGGTTGTTTTGCATTTTGTTCTTGTTCTGCATCTCATCTCATGGCATCATCTGCATTTCACCCGCATGTTTTTCAAAACTTGCATCCGCTCGTGTTCCGCCGCCTTCTTCCGTTGTCCGCTCCGAGTCCGATACACTTGCACGCGCTCGCTGCACCTCCAAATATTATTTTATAAGTGGTATAATAATGTTCTTTGAATGGGTTGCAACTTGTCATGCGGTCTTATTATAGTGTAGACAGGCCGCCGCCAAGTTTCGTCGATTCGAGTCCATTTGATAGCCCAATCAACTATATATGTAACCGGATATAGCCAGATTTCGCTTGATGTTTCGTTCTCCAAATCGTGTTCGCTGCATTTCTCTCTTCTCTCAAGATATTTCTCCAAAGACAGCCCGCTTAGACCTGCTCGAAGTCCTCACGATCGGATCCGCTTGATTATGACGGAGGCCTCAAACCCTCCTAACCCCCCCTAAACCCCAATTCTGCCTATAAAAGGAAGCCCCCTTCCATTTTTGGGTCCTCCTTCCTTCCTCGAACCGCCTCCCCAATCATCACGCCTCTCACTTCCGCGCGCGCCTCCAAGCCCCCTCCGCCACTTGGCAAGCCCTGGTTGGCTGGGCCACCACCTGGGCGTCGCCTCTCAGCCAACCGGGAGTCGCCACTGGCCTCCCTCATGCCTCACTTCACTGCTGCCCGCCAGTTCCGCTGGGAGCCCGCCTGGCCCCGATCTGGGCCGAGGCCGATCGATCGCCCCCGAGCCGCCTGGGCCTCCTCACATCTTCGGCCTGGCCCCGCTGCCTCCCGAAGCCCAGTGGAGGAGTTCGCCACCTGGCTGCCTCCTGCCGGGAGGTCACCGTCGCCACCATCACCGAGAACCCCACCAGCCGAGCCTCGCCACCGCTTCTCCCTTCCTCTCCTTCTCTTCTCTCTCTGCCTCACCTCTCTCTCTCTCTCTCTCTGTGTGCAGAGGAGCGCCACGCTTTGAGACCTCGCTGCTGGCCTCGGCCTCGGCTGTCACGGATCCGGGCTCCCACGCCCGGATCCGCCTTGCCTGCTCGTCCCGGTCTGCCCTCACATTATCGCCGGGCGTTGTCGCCAGAGGGCCACCACCTTCGAGATGGGATCGAGGAGCCTCGATCCGCGGCCACTGCCAGCTGCTGATCAAGGCAACACACAGGCTCCTCAAGGTCTGCAATCAATCGCCAAGGTTCCAGCACTTCCCCTTCAAGGCTCTGCCCTCCTCGCTAAACGGGCCAAGCCTGTGGTGAGCACCACACCCCAGCACTGCACTTTTGGCCTGCCAGATTCGCCCATGTTGTTATTTTTTTCGCTCGTTCAATGATTTTCTTTTTATCCAAGAATTTACATGATTTACGTAAAACCCTTGTTCTTCATGCATTTAATAACTCACAAATGGTGCATCGGATTAAAATGTTTTATATATGTAATATGCTCGTAAAATTGTGTAGATTAATAATATGCCATTTTCATCTATGTTAAAATGTTTAAACTGATGTTTGCATTAATTTGCTATTATGCCATGTTAAAATGCTTTAATTCATAACTAAATAACCGTAACTCGGATTTAAATGTTCTTTATATGTAAATGGGTGGAAAATGCCTAGTTTAACATGGTAGCATTTCTTTGCATGTTTAACAACTCTAAAATATGCTTTAGGTCAGATCTGTTCCTAATCCATAATTTGCATATGGGGATTTTCCTAATTGTTGTTCGTTGTTTCCTACTTCATTTAATCTTGCCTAAATAGGTAGTTTCATATTGCTTCACCTCTTGCCATGTTTAACAACATTTAATATTGTTGAGTACCTAATCGGGAGAGAACTAAATAATTGATGTGGTAGCCATTAATATGCAACTCGTTGCATATTGGGCTCCACTTAACTTGTAGTGTTGTTTGTGCATATTGCCATGCCATGCTATTTAAACCGGTCATGCATCATACTTGATTGTGCATCATGCCATGTTTATGTGATGGTTGTTTACTATGTTGTTTGCTTTTTCCGGTTTGCTTCTCTCGTTAGCTTCGTTTGCTCCGGAGTTGTGAGGATTCGCTCGACCTCGTCTGCTTGTCTTCTTCATGGATTCGTTCTTCTTCCTTATGGATTTCGTGCAAGATGACCATACCTCAAATCACTTCTATCTTTGCTTGCTAGGTGCTCGCTTTTGCTATGCCCATGCTACGATGCCTACCACTTGCTTATCATGCCTTCCCATATTGCCATGTCAAACCTCTAACCATCCTTTCCTAGCAAACCGTTGTTTGGCTATGTTACCGCTTTGCTCAAATTTCTCTTATAGCGCTTGTTAGTTGCAGAAGATGAAGTTTGTTCCTTGTTGAACATGGAGATGTTGTTCCTTGTTGGAACATGTTTACTTGGTGGGATATCACAATATATCTTATATTATTAATGCATCTATATACTTGGTAAAGGGTGGAAGGCTCGGCCTTATGCCTGTGTTTTGTTCCACTCTCGCCTCTAGTTTCCGCCATATCGTGTTATGTTCCCGGATTTTGCGCCCCTAACGCTGGTCGGGTGATTTATGGGACCCCTTGATAGTTCGCTTTGAATAAGACTTTTCCAAAGAAGGCCCAACATTGGTTTTACCATTTGCCTCACCTATGCCCTTTTTCCCTTGTTTCCGGAGCCCGAGGGTCATCTTTATTTAGCCCCGCCAGCTTCTCTTTGAGTGCTGGTCCAAACCGAGCGATGTCCGCGCCTGGCAATCAGGGTTTATGCCAACCCGACGCCTTGCTCATCCGGTGCCCTCGAGACCGAGATATGTGCAGCTCCTATCAGATTTGTCGGCACATCCGGGCGGCTTTTGTTGGTCTTGTTTTATTGTTGCCGAATGTCTTGTATCCGGATTCCGAGACGATCGGTCTTCCCGGGAGAAGGAATATCCTTCGTTGATCGCGAGAGCTTATCATGGGTTGTTGGGACACCCCGCAGGTTTTGAACTTTCAAAGCCGTGCTCATGCGTTATGTGGCGATGGGAATTTGTTAATGTCCGCCAGAAAACCCGGTTGATCTTAATTAAAATACACCAACCGGTAGCGTAACCGTGAGTGTCTCTTTTCGGGTTGATCGAGAGGAGAACACGGCTTCGGGTTATGTCCGACGTAAGTAGGAGTTCGTGATCACTTCTTGATCATAGTTGTTCGACCGCGCTTTGCCTCCTCTTCGCTTTCTTTTATGTGATGTTAGCCACCATATATGCTAGTCGCTGTCGCAGCTCCACCTCACTACCCTGTCCTACCTTTAAGCTTAAATAGTCTTGATCTCATGGTGTGAGATTGTTGAGTCCCCGTGACTCATGATACTTCCAAAACCAGTTTGTGTGTGCCGATGAAACTGCGGCAGGTGATGCACCCGAGCTCAAGGAGGAGCTCGATGAAGATCTTGTGCTTTGTGTTGTTTCGCTGCTTGCTTGATCAAGAGGGAGCTCAGCTTGGGACGATCGGGGATCCTGTAGCATTTGGGGTAGTCTTTTTATTTTGGTTCCGTAGAGTCTGGACCTTGATTGTATCTCGTATGATGTAATGTTTTACTCATGTATGGTGTGAAGTGGCATTGTAAGCCAGCTATGTATCTCTTTCCTTATGTATTACATGGGTGTGTGAAGATTACCTCACTTATGACATTGCTTTCAATGCGTTATGCTTCTAAGTCGTGCTTCACACGGGAGATATAGCCGATCGAGGGCGTTTCAAAGACGCCCGCGGCCGACCTCGCTCGGATCGCCTCCTGAGTTCAGCAATGCTCCTCCGAAGAAACGCCTCGAGCTGGCCCATGAGCCCCCACTGGGAGGAGGACAAGAGTATCCATTATTTGATGGGCCGGATAAGGTTATCGCCCATTCCGGATCGACCATGATTGGAGTCATGGCCACGCAGAATATCATGCGGGGGGGTACCGCAATACAGGCCACCCCATGTGGGATTTCAACAGAGAATGATGCCACTGTCATGGCCGCTTAGGGCCGGATCGCCAAGATCCGGTGAAGATTCTGTCCGCCTCGTATAAGGGGGAGAAGGAGGACTTTCTCCGTGACGAGCCCATTGAATGGATTCTCCATGAACAATCCTCAAGCCGGGTAAGTTGGATGTTCATTTATCCGACCCGCTTTCAAAGTTAAGTACCTTACTTTATGGTTTTGACGCATGATCTGCAAGCAGACTATGGAGAGCATACATAGCCCGGCCCACAGCCCGAGGATCCAGAAGATCCTTGATCCGCCCTCCAAGAGGATCCTGACATAAAGGTGGAGCTAATTGACGGGTGTTTCACCAAATTTCAAAGATGGATAATGCTCTAGTCGCCATTACGGCCGACTACCCCGCCTATCTCCGCCCCCTGTGATTGTGACCAAATTCCCGACACCATTATTTTCGCCCTCATGCATTTCGATCACCAGATACAATGGTGTCTCGCAGAGGTACCTTCAAGGCAGAAGTCAACTCCGCGGCAGCTGGCCAACAAGGGTCATCCGCCCAAAGAAAGGAAGAGGAGGCGACGCGACCAAACATCACCGCAACGGTATAGCTCATGTTGTTATTTAGGACAAAGTTCCTAGGAAGTGCTTGAATACTCATGACTTTTGCAGAGAAAGAGTGTCCGCCAGACTGTATGAGAGGTTGCCAACCAAGCCTCCGCCACCAGCTCCAACACTGTAACGCCTTGACACACCCGCCGGTGGTCGCATTCTCTAGCGGGATCTAGACTGCCCCACAGATCAATACTAGTCTTTCTCAAGACTTTGTCCTCACACTGCGGCGCACCTGGAGCAATCTTCAGCTGGTCACCCATCCCGACACTACTCCAAGCCGAGCACGCTTAACTTTGGAGTTCTCGTCTCAATGGGCTCCTAAAAGAAGGAATTCTTATTGATATGAGTAGTCTATCATCCCTAATAAGCCGTGCTATCACATACACCCCCACTCAGAGGAACCGACGCCCCGTCAGCTACTGTGAACGCTCCTCTTGGCACAAACGCTCGTGGCTTCCAGCCCCAGACATGTGCCATGTCCGTGCCACGACGGGTCACAAACGCCATGAACAACATGACCACGCACCTGTCTGCAACCATCCGTAAAACCGCGAGGGTCGGCTCGATACTCAACTTGTAACGCTTCTTGACACACGCCGGTGGTCAGCATTCCCAAGGATCTAGACGCCCCACAGATCAATATTTAGTCTTTTCGCAAGCACTTTGTCCTCACTCGGCGCACCCGGGAAAGCAATCTTCAATGGTCACCCATCCCGACACTACTCCAAGCCGAGCACGCTTAACTTTGGAGTTCCGTCCAATGGGCTCCCTAAAAGAAGGAATTCTTATTGATATGAGTAGTCTATCATCCCTATAAGCCAAGCTATCACACCTGGTCTGAGGGGGAGGCGAGCGCACATGAGCCGGATACTCTCCAATGGAGGATGCCGGCTGATCGTCCGCCACTGTGTCTAAGGTGGAGAGCGCTTATGAACCATAGGCGCCACCGACAGCTTTTCGTGACGCTGTGTCGGTGTCAAACCGGGATCTCGGTAGGGGGTCCTAACTCAGCGCTAGGCGATGGTAATAGGAGACAAGGACACGGTGTTTACCTGTGTTCGGCCCCTTGATGGAGGTAAACCCTACGCCCCGCTTGATTGATATTGATATTGTGGATGTTTACAAGAGTGGATCTACCACGAGATCAAGGAGGCTAAACCCTAGAAGCTAGCCTATGGTATGATTGTAAGGGTTGTTGTGATTGTAGTCCTATGGACTAAAGCCATCCGTTTATATAGACACCGAGAGGGCTAGGGTTACATAGAGTCGGTTACAATGGTAGGAGATCTACATATCCGATCGCCAAGATTGCCTTCCACGCCAAGGAAAGTCCCATCCCGACACGGGCTGAAGTCTTCAATCTTGTATCTTCATAGTCTTGGAGTCCGTTGATGATGATAGTCCGCCGATGATAGTCCGCGGATGATGGTAGTCCGCAATCCGACACTCCTAATCCGGACTCCTCAAGAGTCTTCTGAACCAGGCTTCAATGACGATAAGTCCGCATGTATATTGCTTGGCATTGCAAGGCGGGTTCTCCTCCAAATGATAGAAGATTGTGAACACCAGATAGTGTCCGCTCTCAAAAATAAATTCCACATTCCATCATAGAGAGAATAATAATATATACGCAAGTTCAATCTGCTGACGCTTCCGTGGCATGACGCCACACCACCACCAAGCCATTACTCAAATTGTTTTTACTTTAACACCTTAGCGATGAAGGAAGCGGTTTCTTAGCACGCCTTGTCGGGCAGTAGATCGTGTTTCCTTAATCCGGGATTCTCATCAATACGGGCGCAGTAACCCAACCACGCCTGCTCGCCACGCCTCTATCAAGACGAGTCCCAAACGGCCACGGAGACGGCTCTTGGTATCCTCCTCTTATAATGGGACCAAGGCTCGCTTTTTTTTCTTCAATCTTCCATCGAATCCTCCCCACGCCCAAGTTCCAGCACCTAGAGCTCCAAATTCGAGCGCTGGACCTTCAACGATGTCCGGCCGACCTCTAGGTCAGGACGCCTCCGCATCGAGGAGGACGGTCAAGCTGCGGAGGCCAAGTACTGCCTTTACGAGATTTCAGACAGGTTGCCTGGCCAAGGGCAGGCCATCCCCACCCCCGAGCCCGGGCGAGTATGTCGCCTTCGCTTACCACCTCCGCTGGGTTTAGGCTTCCCATGGATCCTTTTGTGAGAGAGCTCATGTTTTACTATGGGTTGAATTCCACGATTTGCCTCGGGTTCATCCTCCATATCTCCGCGATTTATTGTCGCTTATGGCCTTCTCCGTCACACACCCTCACTTCGCCTGTGGTCAAGACCTTCAATGTGGCGCCAAGATGATCGAGGGCGCCAAGTGGAGGTGGCGGGCGCCTATAAGTAGGAGGGCCGATGCCCTGCGGGCCCGCTGCTCCTTCCAAGAGGAGCTCCTACTGTGGCAGCAAGAGTGGTTCTATGTTACTGCCCGAGGGCCGCATGACAAAGCCGCCTCTCCACTCCGCCTCGGGACCTCCACGACGCATTGATATCGTGGGTCAACCAGGCTCAACTGGGGCTCACAAAGGACGGCCTTCACCGTGCAGGGCCGGATTCGAGATCTCCTAACGAGGAGATCGATCATGGTGGTGGTGATGCAGGTTATGCTATTAGGCGCCTCCGCCTGCAAATGCCGCCCTCTCCGCTATGGGAGTTCAACCGAGGGCCCACTTGATTCTTCAACACTTCATGGGTATGACACCTCGAGATGTATAACTTATTCTTGGGATCGCAAGAGGTGCGTCCCGAATTGACCGAGGATGCTGGACTAAGCTGCAATCGCCTGATACTCAAGTAAGTAGTTCCAAGTCCGACATACCGCTTGTTTGTTTTTGATGATCCGCTTTATGACCGATCTCTTCTACACAGGAGTGGATAGCGGAAGCAAAATTACGTGTCCGCCCCTCCCCGAGACTGCTGCTGGATCCTGTGCTGGTCCTGGATGTTGAGGTTGCGCCTCGGAGGAAGGCGGGGGAAAGCAGGAAAGCTACCGCCTCCCGAGGAGGTTTTGAACGAGGGGGATCGAGAATCCTCCTACCAAGGGGAGAAGAGGACTGCCTCCGAGGACCTGGGAAAAAGCCCCTAAACGGGAAGAAATTCGCGAGGGTCCCAAGGTCTCGGGAGGCCCCACCGCACAATCTCCTTAATGAGCCAGCCTCCAACGAGCCGTAAGTAGAAATAAAGGAGTTTTATAATAAGGACATCCCTATTTGTGCTTCCGAGGATAATTGAAGTTTTACCTTGTAGTTTGATTGTTGGGGAACGCTGCGTAAAATTAATATTTTTCCTACGGTTTCACCAAGATCCATCTATGAGTTCATCTAAGCAACGAGTCAAGGGAGGAGTTTGCATCTACATACCACTTGTAGATCGCAGACGGAAGCGCTCGAGGAGCGGTGATGATGGAGTCGACTCGACGTGATTCAGATCACCGATGACCAAGTGCTGAACGGACAGCACCTCCGATTCAACACACGCGACGCAGACGGGTGACGCCTCTCCATCTTGATCCAGAAGGAGGAAGGAGAGGTTGAGGAAGACAGCTCCACCGCAGCACGACGACGTGATGATGGTGGAGAAGCAAGATTCACAGTGGCTCGCCGAGCACACAACGGAGGAGGAGAGGTGTTGGGAGGGAGGGCTGCGCCTTGGCTTGTGTTTGCAGCCCTCCCTCACCCCCTATTTATAGGGAAAGGGCAGGGGGCCCCCCTCTAGATGGGAATCTAGAGGGGGCGGCGCAGGAGGGTGGCTTGCCCCAAGCATGGGGGGCGCTCTAGGGTTCCCCAAACCCCAGGCGCAAGGGCTCAAGGGACGGGGTGCGCCAGCCCACCAGGGCTGGCTCTTCCCACGCAGCCTGTTCCCCCTGGGGTGGCCTCCCGTGGACCTCCTGAACCTTTCGTGGCCCCAGATAATACCCGATAGGCCCTCAAACTTTCCGTGTCCGCTTGACAACTTCCCATATAAATCTTTACCTCCGACTCTTCCGAACTCCTCGTGACGTCCGGATCTCATCCGGACTCAACAACATTCGTAATCACATACCAGTCTTCCTAATAACCCTAGCGCCACCGAACCTTATGTGTAGACCCTACGGTTCGGAGACATGCGACATGACCGAGAGGCTCTCCCGTCAATAACCAACAGCGGATCTGATACCCATGTTGGCTCCTACATGCTCCTCGATGATGTCATCGGATGAACCACGATGTCGAGGATTCAAGCAACCCCGTGATACTATTCCCTTTGTCGACGGTATAGTTATTTGCCCGAGACTCGATCGCTGGTATCCCAATACCTCGCTCAGTCTCAAGCACGGCAAGTCACTTTACTCAGCATCAGAATGCATGATCCCGTGACCAGACACTTGGTCACTTTGAGCTCATTATGATGATGCACTACCGAAAGTGGGCCCAAGGATACCTCTCCGTCATACGGAGTGACAAACTCGCCTCGATCCGTGTCAACCCAATGTGACACTTTCAAGATACCAGAGTGCACCTTTATAGTCACCCAGCACGCTGGACGCTTTGGTACACCCAAAGCACTCCTACGGATCCGGAGTTACACGATCTCATGGTCTAAGGAAGAGATACTTGACATTGGAAAAGCTCTAGCAAAACGAACTACACGATCTTGTGCTATGCTTAGATTGTCTTGTCCATCACATCATTCTCCTAATGATGTGATCCCATTGTCAATGACATCTAATGTCCATAGTCGAAACCATGACTATCTGTCCACCAACGAGCTAGTCAACTAGAGGCTCACTAGGGACATGTTATGGTCTATGTATTCACACGTATTACGATTTCCTGATAATACAATTATAGCATGAATAAAAGACAATTATCATGAACAAGGAAATATAATAATAATGCTTTTATTATTGCCTCTAGGGCATATTTCCAACAGTCTCCCACTTGCACTAGAGTCAATAATCTAGTTACATTGTGATGAATCAACACCCATAGAGTTCTCGTGTTGATCATGTTTTGCCCATGAAGAGGTTTAGTCAATGGATCTGCGACATTCAGATCCGTATGCACTTTACAAATTTCTATGTTCCATCCTGAACATTTTCACGGATGGAGTTGAAGCGACGCTTGATGTGCCCGGTCTTCTTGTGAAACCTGGCTCCTTGGCAAGTGCAATAGCTCCAAAGTGTTGTGTAAGAGTTTGATCGGCCCCGACGCATTGGGTATGACTCCTAGGTCGGTGATGAACTCCTTCACCCAAATTGCTTCATGCGCTGCCTCCGAGGCTGCCATGTACTCCGCTTCACATGTAGATCCCGCCACGACGCTCATGCTTGCAAACTGCACCACCATCGCTTCCACCATTCAACATATACACGATCCGTTTGTGACTTAGAGTCATTCAGATCTGTGTCGGGCTAGCATCGACGTAACCCTTTACGACAAGCTCTTCGTCACCTCCATAAACGAGAAACATGTCCTTTGTCCTTTCGTGTACTTTAGGATATTCTTGACCGCTGTCCAGGTTCCTTGCCGGATTACTTGGTACCTTCCTACCAAACTTACGCAAGGTTTACATCAGGTCTGTACACAAGATGGCATACATAATAGATCCTATGGCTGAAGCATAGGGATGACACTCATCTCTTCTTTATCTCTTGTCAGTGGTCGGGCATTGAGCCGAGCTCAATCTCACACCTTGCAATATAGGCAAGAACCCCTTCTTGACTGATCCATTTTGAACTTCTTCAAAATCTTATCAAGGTATGTGCTTGTGAAGACCTATGAGGCGCCTCGATCTATTTATATAGATCTTGATGCCTAATATATAGCAGCTTCTCCAAGGTCCTTCATTGAAAACACTTATTCAAGTAGGCCTTAATGCTGTCCAAGAATTCTATATTATTTCCCATCAAAAGTATGTCATCTACATATAATATGAGAAATGCTACAGAGCTCCCACTCACTTTCTTGTAAACGCAGGCTTCTCCATAAGTCTCAAGATAACCCAAACGCTTTGATCATCTCATCAAAGCTTAATGTTCCAACTCCGAGATGCTTGCACCAGCCCATAAATGGATCGCTGAGCTTGCATACTTTGTTAGCGCTTCTTAGGATCGATAAAACCTTCCGCTGCATCATATACAACTCTTCCTTAAGATAACCGTATGAACGCTGTTTTGACGCCCATCTGCCATATCTCATAATCATAGTATGCGTAATTGCTAACATGATTCGGACGGACTTAAGCTTCGCACGGAGAGAAAGTCTCATCGTAGTCAATCCCTTGAACTTGCCGATAACCCTTAGCGACAAGTCGAGCTTTATAGATGGTGACATTACCATCCGCGCCTGCCTTCTTCTTAAAGATCCATTTGTTTTCTATCACCGCCGATCATCGGGCAAGTCACCAAAGTCCATACTTTGTTTTCATACATGGATTCTATCTCGGATTTCATGGCTTCAAGCCATTTGTTGGAATCTGGGCCCGCCATCGCTTCTTCATAGTTCAAGGTTCACCGTTGTTCAACAACATGATTTCCGTGACAGGTTGCCGCATTCACTCTGTGCGGAACGTGTCCTTGTGGACCTAACGGTTCAAGAGCAACTTGATCCAAGTACCTTGATCATCATCATTATTTTCTCTTCGCTGGTGTAGGCATCACAGAACATTTTCCGAGCTGCACTACTTTCCTGCTCAAGAGGTAGTACTTCATCGAAGTTCTACTTTCCTCCCACTTACTTTTTTCGAGAGAAACTCTTTTTCCGTAAAGGATCCGTTTGGCAACAAAGATCTTGCCCTCGGATCTTAAGTAGAAGGTATACCCAATGGTTTCTTTAGGGTATCCTATGAAGACGCATTTTCCCGACTTGGGTTCGAGCTTTTCAGTTGAAGTTTTTGACATAAGCATCGCATCCCCAAACTTTTAGAAACGACAGCTTAGGTTTCTTCCCAAACCATAATTCATAAGGTGTTGTCTCAACGGATTTAGACGGTGCCCTATTTAAAGTGAATGTAGCTGTCTCTAGAGCGATCCCCAAGATGATAGCGTAAATCAAGAAGAGACATCATAGATCGCACTATATCCAATAGAGTGCGATTACGACGCTCGACACACCGTTATTACCGAGGTGTTCCAGCGGCGTGAGTTGTGAAACGATTCCACATTTTCTTAAGTGTACCAAATTCGTGACTTAAATATTCTCCTCCACGATCCGATCGTAAGAATTTTATCTTTCGGTCACGTTGATTCTCTACTTCATTCTGAAATTCCTTGAACTTTTCAAAGGTCTCAGACTTGTGTTTCATCAAGTAGACATACCCATATCTACTCAAGTCATCTGTGAGAGTGAGAACATAACGATATCCTCCATGAGCCTCAACGCTCATTGGACCGCACACATCGGTATGTATGATTTCCAACAAGTTGGTTGCTCGCCCATTGTTCCGAGAACGGAGTCTTGGTCATCTTGCCCATGAGGCATGGTTCGCATGTGTCAAATGATTCATAATCTAGAGACTCCAAAAGTCCATCAGCATGGAGCTTCTTCATGCGCTTGACACCAATGTGACCATATGGCAAGTGCACAAGTATGTGGGACTATCGTTATCAACTTTACATCTTTTGGTATTCACGCTATGAATATGTGTAACATTACGCCGAGATTCATTAAGAATAAACCATCGACCATTGGAGCATGACCATAAAACATATCTCTCATATAAATAGAACAACCATTATTCTCGGTTTAAATGAGTAGCCATCTCGCATTAAACGAGATCCGATACAATGTTCATGCTCAAACTTGGCACCAAATAACAATTATTAAGGTTCAAAACTAATCCTCAGAGGTAAATGTAGAGGTAGCGTCGACGGCGATCACATCGACTGAACCATTCCCGACGCCAGATCGTCACCTCGCCCTTCGCCAGGTCCGCTTATTCCGCAGCTCCCGCCGTGAGTTACAAATATGAGCAACGGCACCGTATCAAATACCTGTGAGTTACTACGAGTAATCGTAAGGTACACATCAATTACATGTATATCAAATATACCTTTGGTGTTGCCGGCCTTCTTATCCGCTAAGTATTTGGGGCAGTTCCGCTTCCAAGGACCTTCCCTTGCAATAAAAGCACTCAGCCTCGGCTTGGGTCCATTCTTTGACTTCTTCCCAAGAATCGGCTTACCAGCGCAGCAACATCTTTGCCAGCCCTTCTTGAAGTTCTTCTTACCTTGCCCTTCTTAAACTTAGTGGTCTTATTGACCATCAACACTTGATGTTCTTTCTTGATTTCAACCTCTC
>JAHIAM010021531.1:0-16067 GCA_021605205.1 Aegilops longissima | reverse complement strand
TGAAGGAAATATGCCCTAGAGGCAATAATAAAGTTATTATTTATTTCCTTATATCATGATAAATGTTTATTATTCATGCTAGAATTGTATTAACCGGAAACATAATACATGTGTGAATATATAGACAAACAAGATGTCACTAGTATGCCTCTATTTGACTAGCTTGTTAATCAAAGATGGTTATGTTTCCTAACCATGAACAAGGAGTTGTTGTTTGATTAACAAGGTCACATCATTAGTTGAATGATCTGATTGACATGACCCATTCCGTTAGCTTAACACTTGATCGCTTAGTATGTTAATGCTTTCTTCATGACCCATACATGTTCCTCGTAACTATGAGATTATGCAACTCCTGCTTACCGGAGGAACACTTTGGTACTACCAAACGCCACAACGAATCGGGTGATTATAAAGGAGTACTACAGGTGTCTCCAAAGGTACTTGTTGGGTTGGCGATTTCGAGATTAGGTTTTGTCACTCCGATTGTCTGGAGAGGTATTCTAGGCCTTCTCGGTAATACACATCACATAAAGCCTTGTAAGCATTGCAACTAAAGAGTTAGTTGTGAGATGATGTATTACGGAACGAGTAAAGAGACTTTCCGTAACGAGATTAAACTAGGTATTGATACCGACGATCAATCTCGGAAAGTAACATACCGATGACAAAGGGAACAACGATGTTGTTATGCGGTTTGACCGATAAAGATCTTCAGAGAATATGTAGGAACCAATATGAGCATCCAGGTTCCGCTATTGGTTATTGACCGAGAATAGTTCTAGGTCATGTCTACATAGTTCTCGAACCGTAGGGTCCGCACGCTTAAGGTTTCAATGACGGTTATTATGAGTTTATGTATTTTGATGTACCAAGGAGTTCGAGTCCCGGATGTGATCACGGACATGACGAGGAGTCTCAAATGGTCGAGACATAAAGATTGATATATTGATGGTTATATTCGACACCGAAAGGTTCCGAAGTTTCCGGAGAAAACCGGAGTGCCGAGGGGTTACCGAACCCCCGGGAAGTTATGGGCCTTATTGGGCCAAGAGGGAGAGAGAGGGCTGCACCAAGAGGTGGTGCGCCTCCATGGGGAGTCCGACTGACTAGGAGGGGGGCGAGCCCCTTTCCTCTCCCTCTCCCTCTTTCCTTCCCCTTCCTCTTCCTAGTAGGATTAGGAAAGGGAGTCCTACTCCTACTAGGAGGAGGACTCCCTCCCTTGGTGCGCCCCAAGGCTGGCCGCCCTCCCCTTGCTCCTTTATATACGGGGCAGGGGGCACCCTAGAACACACAAGTTGATCTACGGATCGCCTTAGCTGCAGCGGTGCCCCTCCACCATATTCCACCTCGGTCATATTGTAGCGGTGCTTAGGCGAAGCCCCGCGACGGTAGAACATCAAGATCGCCACCACGCCGTCAGGTCGACGGAACTCCTTCCCCGACGCTTTGCTGGATCGGAGCTCGGGATCGCCATCGAGCTGAACGTGTGCCAAGAACTCGGAGGTGCCGGAGTAACGGTGCTTGGATCGGTCGGATCGTGAAGACGACGACTACATCAACCGCTAAGTAATATAACGCCTCGCTTTCGGTTCACGAGGGTACGTGGACGACACTTCTCCTCTCGCTATGCCATCACCATGGTCTTGCGTGATCGTAGGAAAATTTTTGAAATTACTACGCTCCCCAACAAAGGGCATCCGAGCCTGGTTTTATGCGCTGATGTCATATGCACGAGTAGAACACAAGTGAGTTGTGGGCGATACAAGTCATACTACCTACCAGCATGTCATACTTTGGTTCAGCGGTATTGTGAGATGAAGCGCCCGACCGACATTACGCCAGACGCTTACGCGAGACTGGTTTCACCGCCGTGAGCACTCGCTGCTTAAAGGTGACCGGCGGGTGTCTGCTCTCTCACTTTAGTTGAACTGAGGCTACGCCCGTCCTTGAGAAGGTTAAACGGAGTCTATTTGACGAAGTATCGCTGTGGTTTTGATGCGAGGTAAGAACGGTTCTTGCTCAGCCCGTAGCAGCCACGTAAAACTTGCAACAACAAAGTAGAGGACGCCTAACTTGTTTTTGCAGGCATGTTGTGATGTGATATGGTCAAGACGTGATGCTATATTTTATTGTATGAGATGATCATGTTTTGTAACCGAAGTTATCGGCAATCGGCAGGAGCCATATGGTTGTCGCTTATTGTATGAAATGCAACGCCATGTAATTGCTTTACTTTATCACTAAGCGGTAGCGATAGTCGAGAAGCAATAGTTGGCTAGACGACAACGATGCTACGATGGAGATCAAGGTGTCGCTACCGGTGACGATGGTGATCATGACGGTGCTTCGAGATGGAGATCACAAGCACAAGATGATGATGGCCATATCATATCACTTATATTGATTGCATGTGATGTTTATCCTTTATGCATCTTATCTTGCTTTGATTGACGGTAGCATTATAAGATGATCTCTCACTAAAAATTATCAAGTAGTGTTCTCCCGAGTATGCACCGCTGCAAAGTTCGTCGTGTCGAGACACCACGTGATGATCGGGTGATAAGCTCTACGTCCATCTACAACGGGTGCAAGCCAGTTTTGCACACGCAGAATACTCAGGTTATACTTGACGAGCCTAGCATATACAGATATGGCCTCGAACACGGAGACCGAAAGGTCGAACGTGAATCATATAGCAGATATGATCAACATAAGATGTTCACCATTGAAAACTACTCCATCTCACGTGATGATCGGTTATGGTTTAGTTGATTTGGATCACGTGATCACTTAGATAACTAGAGAGATGTCTGCCTAAGTGGGAGTTCTTTAATAATATGATTAATTGAACTTAAATTTATCATGAACTTAGTACCGATAGTATTTTGCTTGTCTATGTTTACTCGTAGATAGATGGCTCGTGCTGTTGTTCCGTTGAATTTTAATGCGCCTTGAGAAAGCAAAGTTGAAAGATGATGGTAGCAATTACACGGATGGGTCCGAATCTGAGGATAATCCTCATTGCTGCACGTAAAAGTTACGCCCCGAAGCACCGCTGGGTGACAGTTCGCAGAGATGCCGAGCCGGTTGTGAACGCCCGCAAAGCAGAGCTGATGACTACTCTATAGTTCAGGTGCCATGCTTTACGGCTTAGAACTGGTCTTCAACGACGCTTTGAACGCCATGGAGCATATGAGATGTTCCAGAGTTGAAGTTGATATTTCAATGTAATGCCCGGATTGAGAGATATGAAGTCTCCAATAAGTTCTATAGCTGCAAGATGGAGGAGAATAGTTCTCCAAGGAGCACATACTCAAAATGTCCGGGTATTACAATCACTTGAATCAACTGGAGTTAATCTTCCGGATGATTGTGTCATTGATGTAATTCTTCAATCACCGCCACCAAGCTACAAAGGCTTCGTGATGAACTATAATATGCAAGGGTTAGTAAAGACTATGCTCGAGCTCTTCGCAATGCTAAAAGCTGGAGGTAGAAATCAAAAGGAGCATCAAGTGTTGATGGTCAATAAGACCACTAGTTTCAAGAAGAAAGGCAAAGGAAGAAGAAGGAACTTCAAGAAGAACAGCAAACAAGTTGTCGATCAGAGAAGAAACCCAAGTCTGGACCTAAGCCTGAAACTCGAGTGCTTCTACCGCAAGCGATCGTCACCGAAGCGGAACTGCCCCAAGTATTTGGCGGATAAGAAGGATGGCAAAGTGAACAAAGGTATATGTGATATACTTGTTATTGATGTGTACCTTACTAGAGCTCGCAGAGTACCGGTATTTGATACTGGTTCTGCTAATATTTGCAACTCAAACAGAACTACGGATTGCTTAACACCGCAAAGGACGAGGTGACGGCGCGCTGGGAACGGTTCCAAAGTCGATGTGATCGCAGTGGCACGCTACCTCTACATCTACCTTCGGATTAGTTTTAGACCTGAATAATTGTTATTTGGTGCCGCCGCTGAGCATGAACATTATATCTGGATCTTGTTTGATGCGAGACGGTTATTCATTTAAATCAGAGAATAATGGTTGTTCTATTTATATGAATAATATCTTTATGGTCATGCACCCTTGAAGAGTGGTCTATTTTAATGAATCTCGATAGTAGTGATACACATATTCATAATGTTGAAACCAAAAGATGCAGAGTTGATAATGATAGTGCAACTTATTTGTGGCAATCGCCGCTTAGGTCATATCGGTGTAAAACGCATGAAGAAACTCCATATCGATGGACTTTTGGAGTCACTTGATTATGAATCACTTGGCACTTATGTAACCGTGCCTCATGGGCAAGATGACTAAAACACCGCTTCTCCGTACTATGGAGAGAGCAACAGATTTATTGGAAATCATACATACGGATGTATGTGGTCCAATGAATGTTGAAGCTCGTATGGATATCGTTATTTTCTCACCTTCACAGATGATTTGAGCAGATATGGGTATATCTACTTAATGAAACATAAGTCTGAAACATTTGAAAAGTTCAAAGAATTTCAGAGTGAAGTTGAAAATCATCGTAATAAGAAAATAAAGTTTCTACGATCTGATCGTGGAGGCTAATATTTGAGTTACGAAGTTTGGTCTACATTTGAAACAAAGCGAATAGTTTCGCAACTCACGCCACCCGAACACCACAGCGCAATGGTGTGTCCGAACGTCAGAATCGCACTTTATCGGATATGGTGCGATCTATGATGTCTCTTACAGATTTACCGCTATCATTTTGGGGTTATGCTCTTGAGACGGCCGATTCACGCTAAATAGGACACCGCCAAAACCGCTGAGACGACGCCTTATGAACTATGGTTTAGCAAGAAACCAAAGTTGTCGCTTCGAAAGTTTGGGGTTGCGATGCTTATGTGAAGAAACTTCAACCCGATAAGCTTGAACCCAAATCGAGAAATGTGTCTTCATAGGATACCCAAAGGAGACAATTGGGTACACCTTCTATCACAGATCCAAGGCAAAACATTCGCTGTTAAAATGGATCCTTTCTAGAGAAGGAGTTTCTCTCAAAGAAGTGAGGGAGGAAAGTGGAACTTGATGAGGTAATAGTACCAGCTCCCTTATTGAAAGTAGTTCGTCACGTAAATCAGTTTCGAACACCTACACCAGCTTAGTGAGGAAGATAATGATAAAGATCATGAAACTTCAGATCAAGTTGTCACCGAACTCAGAGATCAACCAGAACAAAATCCGCACTGAGTGGTACGGTAATCCTATTCTCGAAGTCATGCTACTAGATCATGATGAACCTACGAACTATGAAGAAGCGATGGTGAGCCCAGATTCGCAAAATGGCTTGAAGCCATGAAATCTGAGATGGGATCCATGTATGAGAACAAAGTATGGATTTTGGTAGACTTGCCCGATGATCGGCAAGCTATTGAGAATAAATGGATTTTAAGAAGAAGACCGACGCTGATGGTAATGTAACTATCTACAAAGCTCGACTTGTTGCAAAAGGTTTTCGACAAGTTCAAGGGGTTGACTACGATGAGACTTTCTCACCAGAAGCGATGCTTAAGTCCGTCTGAATCATGTTAGCAATTGCCGATTTTATGATTATGAAATTTGGCAAATGGATGTAAAACTGCATTCTTGAATGGATTTCTAGAAGAAGAGTTGTATATGATACAACCAGAAGGTTTTGTCGATCCAAAAGGTGCTAACAAAGTGTGCAAGCTCCAACGATCAATTTATGGTCCGCAAGCCTCTCGAGTTAGAATAAACGCTTGATAGTGTGATCAAAGATATGGGTTTATATGCACTTTTGGAGAAGCCTCAGATTTACAAGAAAGTGAGTGGAGCTCAGAGCATTTCTAATATTATATGTGGACGATATATTATTGATTGGAAATGATATAGAATTTCTGGATAGCATAAAAGGATACTTGAATAAAAGTTTTTCAATGAAAGACCTCGTGAAGTTGCTTACATATTAGGCATCAAGATCTATAGAGATAGATCAAGACGCTTGATTGACTTTCACAAAGCACATACCTTGATAAAGTTTTGAAAAGGTTCAAAATGGATCAGCAAAGAAAGGTTTTTACCTGTGTTACAAGGTGTAAGATTGAGTCGACTCAATGCCCCACCACAGCAGAAGATAGAGAGAAAATGAAAGATGTTCCTATGCTTCAGCCATAGGCTCTATCATGTATGCAATGCTGTGTACCGACCGACGATGCTTAGCTGTAAGCTTGGCAGGAAGGTACCAAAGTAATCCAGAGTGGATCATCGACAGCGGTCAAGAACATCCTGAAATACCGAAAAGGACTAAGGATATGTTTCTCGATATGGAGGTGACAAAGAGCTAGTCGAAATGGTTACGCCGATGTAAGTTTTGACACCGATCCGGACGATTCTAAATCGCAAACCGGATACGTGTTTTTATTAAACGGTGGAGCTGCATTTGGTGCAGTTCTAAACAAAGCGCCGTATGGATCTACATGTGAAGCGGAGTACATAGCTGCTTCGAAGCAGCAAATGAAGGAGTCTGATGAAAGAGTTCATTTCCGATCTAGGTGTCATACCTAGTGCATCGGGACCGATGAAGATCTTCTCGTGACAATATCGTGCAATTGCCTTGGCAAAGGAATCCAGATTTCACAAGAGGACCAAGCACATCAAGAGACGCCTAATTCCATTCGGGACCAAGTCCAAGTGGGAGACATAGAGATTTGCAAAATACATACGGATCTGAATGTTGCGCACTGCTGACTAAGCCTCTTCCACGAGCAAAACATGATCAGCACCAAGACTCCATGGGTGTAAGGATCATTACTTTGTAATCTAGATTATTGACTCTAGTGCAAGTGGGAGATCAAGGAAATATGCCCTAGAGGCAATAATAAAGTTATTATTTATTTCTTATATCATGATAAATGTTTATTATTCATGCTAGAATTGTATTAACCGGAAACATAATACATGTGTGAATATATAGACAAACAAGATGTCACTAGTATGCCTCTATTTGACTAGCTTGTTAATCAAAGATGGTTATGTTTCCTAACCATGAACAAGGAGTTGTTGTTTGATTAACAAGGTCACATCATTAGTTGAATGATCTGATTGACATGACCCATTCCGTTAGCTTAACACTTGATCGCTTAGTATGTTAATGCTTTTTCATGACCCATACATGTTCCTCGTAACTATGAGATTATGCAACTCCTGCTTACCGGAGGAACACTTTGGTACTACCAAACGCCACAACGAATCGGGTGATTATAAAGGAGTACTACAGTGTCTCCAAAGGTACTTGTTGGGTTGGCGATTTCGAGATTAGGTTTTGTCACTCCGATTGTCGGAGAGGTATTCTAGGTTTTCTCGGTAATACACATCACATAAAGCCTTGCAAGCATTGCAACTAAAGAGTTAGTTGTGAGATGATGTATTACGGAACGAGTAAAGAGACTTTCCGTAACGAGATTAAACTAGGTATTGATACCGACGATCGAATCTCGGAAAGTAACATACCGATGACAAAGGGAACAACGATGTTGTTATGCGGTTTGACCGATAAAGATCTTCAGAGAATATGTAGGAACCAATATGAGCATCCAGGTTCCGCTATTGGTTATTGACCGAGAATAGTTCTAGGTCATGTCTACATAGTTCTCGAACCGTAGGGTCCGCACGCTTAAGGTTTCAATGACGGCTATTATGAGTTTATGTATTTTGATGTACCAAGGAGTTCGAGTCCCGGATGTGATCACGGACATGACGAGGAGTCTCAAATGGTCGAGACATAAAGATTGATATATTGATGGTTATATTCGACACCGAAAGGTTCCGAAGTTTCCGGAGAAAACCGGAGTGCCGAGGGGTTACCGAACCCCCGGGAAGTTATGGGCCTTATTGGGCCAAGAGGGAGAGAGAGGCTGCACCAAGAGGTGGTGCGCCTCCATGGGGAGTCCGACTGACTAGGAGGGGGCGCAGCCCCTTCCCTCTCCCTCTCCTCTCTTTCCTTCCCCTTCCTCTTCCTAGTAGGATTAGGAAAGGGAGTCCTACTCCTACTAGGAGGAGGACTCCCTCCCTTGGTGCGCCCCAAGGCTGGCCGCCCTCCCCTTGCTCCTTTATATACGGGGCAGGGGGCACCCTAGAACACACAAGTTGATCTACGGATCGCTCTTAGCTGCAGCGGTGCCCCTCCACCATATTCCACCTCGGTCATATTGTAGCGGTGCTTAGGCGAAGCCCCGCGACGGTAGAACATCAAGATCGCCACCACGCCGTCAGGTCGACGGAACTCCTTCCCGACGCTTTGCTGGATCGGAGCTCGGGATCGCCATCGAGCTGAACGTGCCAAGAACTCGGAGGTGCCGGAGTAACGGTGCTTGGATCGGTCGGATCGTGAAGACGACGACTACATCAACCGCTAAGTAATATAACGCCTCGCTTTCGGTCTCACGAGGGTACGTGGACGGACACTCTCCTCTCGCTGCTATGCCATCACCATGGTCTTGCGTGATCGTAGGAAAATTTTTGAAATTACTACGCTCCCCAACACAAATTAAATAAATTTCAGATTTGAATCCAAATCTTTGGCATTGTTTCCTCCGATATTTTGGAGTGTCATGTTTGCTCCTCTCATACTTTTGATCAAGTATTTATCAGCTTAGTTTTTGAATTGTTTCCCACATGCCAAAGTTTGGAATTCAAATTCAAACTCAAATAGCTCAAACTTCAAAAGACAATCAAATTCAAACAGATGCATAGGATGCTTAGTTATAATTGTAAACATTCCAAATAGGAAATTTGGGATGTTACAAACCTACCCATCTTAAGATGAATCTCGCCGAGATTCGGGTTGGCTAGCAACAGGTGCGGATGGTCTCGACGAAGATCTTCTTCGCTCCTGTGTGGCTTTTCTTCCTGTGGTGACTCCACAAAGACCTTGCAAAACTTGATGACCTTGCTGTGGGTGACTCGCTGAAGTCTCGAGAATTTTGACGGGTTTCTCCTTGTAAGTCAAATCACCGCTGTCAGATGGCCTCTAGGGGCACCGTGTCTCTCAATCTTAACATCGCCATGTCGGCATGGCACTTCTTCAACCGAGAAACGGAAGACATCATGAACTCCCGACAATCCTTCCGCAATTCCAACTTGTATGCAACTTCTCCACGACGCTCGAGGATTTGTAGGGCCAATGAATCGGGTGCTAACTTTCCTTGACTCCAAACCTCTTGATTCCACGGTGGAGACACACGAAGATATGCTCGGTCTCCCACTTCGTAAGTCACTTCCTTTGCGCCATCATTTGCATAACTCTTCTCTGTCTCGATCGTGCTATCTTGAGCCGGTCTCGAATTAGCTTGACTTTCTTCTGAATCCTTGATAAGATCGAACCGAAAAGTGATCGATCTCCAACACTATCCCACAAAGAATGGTGTTCGTGACCTCCTTCCGTGATAGAGCTTCAAAGGGGCCATCTTCAAACCGGATTGATAATCGTTGTTGTATGAGAACTCGCGATGGTAAATTATCATCCCAGCTAGACCCATAGTCTAGCACACAAGCTCTCAACATGTCCTCCGTAATCTGGTTGACTCTCTCTACCGTCCATCCGTTCATGGATGAAAAGTTGCATCAATTCCAGCCTCGCACTCCAAAGTTTCATGCAATCGCTTCCAAAACTTTGAGGTAAACTCGCTCCTCTATCTCGACACGCATTTTCCTAACTCCATGCGCATATACGATCCTGGTCATGTATATCTTGGCCAACTTGGCACCGGTATAGGTAGTCTTCACGGAATGAAGTGAGCTACCTTAGTCAAACGATCAACCACTACCAAGATAGAATCATAACCTCGAACGGGTCATGGGTAATCCCGTGATGAAATCCATACCAAGTTTCTCCCATTTCCAATCGGGAATCGCAAAGGTTGAAGTAACCTCGCTGGCTTTCGATGTTCTCGCTTTACACGCTGGCAAACATCGATACGGCCACGCATCGCAATGTCCTTCTTCATACCTGTCCACCGTAAACTTTGCTTCAAATCCGTGTACATCTTGGTGTTGCCGGGTGAATCGAGTACGGGAATCATGAGCCTCAAGAATTAGCTTCCTCGAGCTCGGGATCATTGGGCACATAAATACGATCCTCAAACCATATAGTTCCGTGTTCATCCTTACGGAATCCTTTAGCTTTTCCTTCCTCCATCCTTTGCTTTATCTCATCGATTTCCTTGTCCGACTTCCGGCTTCACGAATCCTTTCGGTCAAGGTGGACTCAGATTCCAGAGTTGTAACAAATCCTTTCGAACTATCTCCGCCTGGAGATCTCTCGAGGTCATCGACTAACTCCTGGGTAATCCTCCGCCGTAAGAGTATTCATAACTCTTACGGCTCAAAGCATCTGCTATAACGTTAGCCTTACCGGGTGGTAATGCAATCTCATGTCGTAGTCCTTTATCAACTCTAGCCATCTCCTCCGCCTCGAGGTTCAATTCTTCAAGGTGAAGATATATTTCAAACTCTTGTGATCTGATAGACATCACAACGATTCCGATGAGGAAATGTTCTTGTGTCTTGAGTGCATGCACTACAAATGCTAACTCCAAATCATGCGTGGTATAATTCATCTCATGAGGCCGTAGCTGTCTGGAGGCATAAGCTACAACCTTACCTTCCTGCATCAATATTCTCCGAGTCCTTGACGAGAAGCGCCACAATAAACTTGGTATTCCTTATGTATGTCCGCAATATCAACACTCGAGCGTGACCAACCGCTTCTTCAATTCCCGAAAACTGGCTTCACATTCTCGGTCCAAACATACTTGGCTTCTTCAACAGCTCAGTCATGGCTTGGCAATCTTCGAGAAGTTCTCAATGAACCTCCGATAATATCCTCGCGAGTCCGAGAAAATCATGGATCTCCTCGATCGAGGTGGGTGATCGCCAATCGGTGATCGATTCAACTTTGGCGGATCAACTGCTATTCCTTCTCCTAAATAACATGTCCGAGGAATCCAACTTCCTTCAACCAAAATTCACATTTGCTGAATTTGGCATACAAATGATGTTCTCGTTTCTCCGTAACTAGACGCAAATGTTCCTTATGCTCTTCCTCGCCTTGGAGAATATCAATATGTCATCGATGAACACCACGACAAACTTGTCCAAATACTCCATGAACACCTTGTTCATCAAATTCATGAAGTATGCAGAGCATTAGTCAATCCAAATGACATGACGGTATACTCGTGATAAACCATACCGTGGTGAATGCTGTTTTGGGTATATCCTTTTCACGTAATTTTCAATCGATGATACCCCGATCAAGATCGATCTTAGAGAATACCTTGCTCCAACAAGCTGATCAAACAAGTCATTGATCATCGGCAGAGTGTACTTGTTCTTGATGGTTACTTGCTCAATGCACGATAATCCACAACCATCCTCAAGCTTCCATCCTTCTTCTCTACCAAAAGAACTGGCTCCTCAAGGTGATGAGCTTGGACGAATATATCCTTTCTCCAATAACTCATTTATTTGATCCTTGATCTCTTTCAACTCATTCGGTGGCATCCGATAAGGTCTCTTGGATATTGGGGCTGTGCCGGCAATAGTTCAATCAGAAATTCAATGTCCCCGTCCGTGGCATTCCCCGTAATCCTCCGAAACACATCGGGAAATTCTTGCACCACCGCACTTCCTCCCTAACAACTCCCGTGAGGGAATGCACCTGATTCTTCATCCGGCTATGCCCGGCTACATACTTGATCCTCTTCCGCCCGGTGGTGAGCGTAATAGACTTGGGTACACCAATGTCCCTTCATACTTTGACAACTAATCCATGCCTAGGATTACATCCAAGGTCCTGAAGCCCAACACTATGAGTTCTACGGAAATTTGTGGTTCCCGATGTTGAGGGTTGCAGACAACCTAAACTCAAGCATCATTTCTCCTCGCGAACCGACGCGGAGGGGGCTTCTAAGGGTTCTAAAAGCGTAATCCGACTTATCCACAACTACCCTTGATATGAATGAATGCGCTGCACCGTAATCAAAGAGAACCAAAACTGAACGTGAATTCAATAAAAACTTACCAACCATGTTGTCCGGTTGATCATAGACGCCCTCCACGCCGATATGGTTCACCCGAGCACGAGGGAACGGATTAGGCTTCTTCACGAGCCTCCATTGCCATTTCCGCTTTCCGCTTGGCCTCCGGGCAGCCGGTATGAGTGCCTCGCACTTGAAGCAGTGATGTGGCTCAGATCCTTGGGAGCCGGGCAGAACGGTGCTGATTGCCATTACCATTGCCATTGCATTGCCATGGCCTGACTTGTTGTCCTCGCTGCGGTTGTTCCCATTTCCTCCATGGTTATGAACTCCATGGTTATGATGGTGTGCCTCCGAGTACGGCGGGTATAGCGGGCTTCGCCGAGCTCCCGAAGAAGCTTCCCTCGGCTGTACTTCCGCTATGTGCTCATCCGCTGCTGCTTGCCTTCCTGCATGGTGGCCTTGTCTACCAAATCCCGTAGTTGTTGAAAGTAGCCACAATAAGCTGCATGCTCGGCCATCATTGAGTCCTCAAGGAACTTCTCCCGCTACGCATCCAGCGGCCACATCATCGTGGGCATAGCAGCAGCAAGCTGACCATCCACGATCGCGCCACAAGACGGTTCTCTCGGCGTAGTTATGAACTCACGCTTCTTCGCACTCATGGCTCCACTGAGACATGAGCACAGCGAAGGCCTGCTGAATTGATCCCAAGTGATGCCACCCATGGGAAAAGTGGCGTAATTTCCACCAAGAAGCCGCAGTCCATCCAATTGATGCGCGCAAAGCGCACCTTCTCAGCATTGCATCCAACGGTGACTAGCTCTTCCAATCTTATGAGCCAATCATCACCACAATCGCTCAAGATACTTAGAGAACACCGGCGGATTCAACCTCGTAAATCGAGTCAAGTTGTCCACAAGGGTGGTTGTAACGCCTGATGGTTATAAGCACAAGAATCCCGCTTGCTTAATTAACTTCGCTAATTCGAACCGCTCAAAACAAAATTAAATTAAAGCAAACGATAAAAGGGTTTCAAATCTAACTCTAAAATGTTCCGGTTTTCTAAAATACCTAACCTAATATTGGTGGGTGCACTAGTATTTACAAAATGCCAAGCATTTAAAATAAACCAAAACAGGAAACAAAGAGAAAAGAAAAATGCAAACAAAAAAAAGAAAAGGAAGAAACCCCCTGCCCCTCGCTTAATCGGGCTAACGGCCAGCAGGCCAGCCCCATCACACTCAGCTGCCCACCGGGCCACCCTCTCTCCTTATCCACCCCGAGGGAAACCCTAGTCCCCAACCGCCCACTCCTCTCTCTCTCAGGCTTCTCTCTCTCCTGTCTGGATTGAATCGGGACGAAGCGCCGCGCCCCCATCGACGAGCGCCCGCCTCTATCGACGAGCGCCTCCCACCCTTCGCCAAGACGCTTCGGCGCCCGCGCCGCCGCTTCGCTTGCTCTCGGTTGCCGCTTCGCCACGGCAACCTTCGTTGCCAACCTGCCGCTGCTGCCCTCGCTCCCCTCGCCGGGCACTGTGGACGCTACGCCGCCTGGCCAAGGCACTAACGCTCGAGCCGCCACGTCTCCCCGCTCCTCTCCACGACGCGCCGAGACCCTACACCCCCCCGTGAGCCTCGACTCCTCCTCCTTTTCTCATCCGGTCGTGCCCGACCGCTTGACGAGCTTCCTCGACGCCTTTGCCTCAGGCTGCCACGGCTCGGCTGGGCAAGACTACATACCAGGCTGCCGGGCCACGCCGCCTGTGTTCTCCTCGCTTCGGCGCTCACACTGCTCATAGCTCACTAGCGTCGGCAGCGCCCCATCGGCGCCGCAACCCTTCGCACCCTCGCCTGCTCGCCAGCTTCCCCCACGCCAAGGCCGCCTCGAGCCCCGAGCCCCAAGGCCCTCCTCCCCCTGCTCGCGCCTCGCCGCATGCATCAACCTCGACTTCTCTCCTGCACATGACACTCGCCCGACCGAGCCCTCAGAACCGCCTCCCGTCGCTTCTCACCGGGCTGCTGCCACGTAAGGCGCGCTGCTGAGCTTGGCCACTTTGCCGCCTCATGCTTCGATCCGCCTCGGGTCGCCTCGACCGGCCGGGTCTGGCTGGATCGGCAGACCAGACCTCAAGACTGCCAGCCTGCTTGGGCCATAAAAGTTACGTATGACAGGGGCCCCACCCCAAAAAACAAAAAAAAAGAACGGTTATTAGATCGTAATCTAAAAATGATTTAAAAAAGTAATTAAACTAATTAACTAAATAATTAATTAATTAATTAATTGCAATTAATTAAACTAATTAATTTCGATTAGTTAAACCTAATCATTAGTTAAATTAATTGGGTAATTAATTAAACTAATTAATTCTCGCATTAATTAACCCTAATTATTAATTAACTTAATTAACCTAATTAACTAAGGTTAATTAACTGATTAGGTTAATTGCTTAATAGTGTATGACATGCGACCCAATTCGCCGTGGTTGACTTAGTCAACCTCGCGATCGATGACGCCAAGATGACCTCATGCCGATGTCATAAATGCTTTTCAAATTAATTAAATAATTAATTAAAATTCCGAAATTAATAAAACCTTTATATTATAACTTTTAACCAGAGTCTTGATTAAAATAATTTCAACATGAAAGTTGCTCGTAACGACGAGACGAATTTCGATACGCAGTCCGCTCTCGCTCCACCACACGCCTCCAACCCATCGAACTCGAGAACTTTCTCCTCCCGGCTCATCTCTGGTTCGACAGACGTCCGAGACGGATAACTTCCCCGATGCTTTCCCCAAACCAAAGACTCTTCTACATGTTAGGGCACTTTAGCATCGCTTGGCATGTCATGCATCGTTATGCATATGTTACCAGTATTCATTGTTTCTTCTTCTCTTCGGTAGACTACTTAGACCGACGCCGCAATGGGCCGCCGACTACAAAGGCTCGACGACTCCTCTCTCTTGCCAGAGCAAACAGTGCAAGCCCCCTTGATCATCCCGATATCGCCCATTCCATTCTCTTATTGCTTGCACTAGATTTTTGCCATCGTTATTGTTGTTCCTATTCGCTGTATAGCCTGTTTATTGTAACCCTGCTTTGTTACCTACCCGCTTATCCTAAACTGCTTAGTATAGGTTGGTTAGAGACCCATCAAGCTGACTTCCACTCTTGTCCTTGTTGCCCTCGCTTCATCATTGAAGACCCGATCAACTGGATCAAGACCAGTGCCCCGACATCAAGACATCACTTCCCCTTAGTTTTCGACACTACTAGGTTACTATCGAGCACCGAGGGTGAAACCTCTACAAAGACCTCCGATATTAACCTCAGAGTATAGCTATCCGGCTGTGGACATCGAGGGTGATTTTCCTCCTTAACCACTTCCGACACGACTGTTGCGTGCAACCCTCAAGTGTGGACCTCGAGGGTGAATCCTCTTATGTTCACCTTGACGATTACATTGAGTGGAATACACCGGGTGATTCCTCGTGTTTTCCCTTGATGTTTGGACTCACGGTTACTTGGACTTTACCATCACATTTGGAAAGACTCGCCCACCCCGAGGGGTACTCATGGCTAAATGCGGAAAGTGATGTGGAGATTCGGTTGATTCGGAGGGTGCCCGCGAGATAATTACTAGGCGCGTCTGGCATTCCTAGCCCTTGCCGCAAGTCCCCTAGACGGGCAACGGGTCACATCTTTCGTGAGTCTCGCTTGTTACCGCTGCCCTAATCCACTCACGATTTGGATATTTGATCCGAGGGCCTCCGCCCGAGCAGCACTAACCATCACGCGGCTAAGTATGGGCGTTTCCGTCAGATACATCAGCCGGCTTATTAGACGCCATTTGAAGGCTACCGGATTGATTGGAACGCTCATAGGCTAGGTCTGCTTCCGGCAGCCTTTGCAACGCAAGCGTGAGTTCCTGTGGAGATGGCCCATGACCCCGGGGCATAGGTTTAGTCCGCGGTGCCGGCCTCTATTGCTTCCAGGTCGGCGGGCGATTGTTTGGCCGAGGCCGGC
>JAHIAM010021528.1:0-19468 GCA_021605205.1 Aegilops longissima | reverse complement strand
AATCTTTACCTCCGGACCATTCCGGAACTCCTCGTGACGTCCGGGATCTCATCCGGACTCGAACAACATTCGGTAATCACATACAAGTCTTCCTATTAACCCTAGCGCCACCGAACCTTAAGTGTAGACCCTACGGGTTCGGGAGACATGCGAACATGACCGGGGCGCTCTCGGGTCAATAACCAACAGCGGATCTGGATACCCATGTTGGCTCCCACATGCTCCTCGATGATGTCATCGGATGAACCACGATGTCTAGGGTTCAGGCAACCCCGTATGCTATTCCCTTTGTCGAGCGGTATGTTACTTGCCCGAGACTCGATCGTCGGTATCCCAATACCTCGTTTAGTCTCGTTACGGCAAGTCACTTTACTCGTACCGTAATGCATGATCCGTGACCGACACTTGGTCACTTTGAGCTCATTATGATGATGCACTACCGAGTGGGCCCATGATACCTCTCCGTCATACGGAGACAAATCCTGTCTCGATCCGTGTCAACCCAATGACACTTTCGGAGATACCTGTAATGCACCTTTATAGTCACCCGATTCGTTGTGACGTTTGGTACACCCAAGGCATTCCTACGGTATCCGGGAGTTACACGATCTCACGGTCTAAGGAAGAGATACTTGACATTGGAAAAGCTCTAGCAAAACGAACTACACGATCTTTGTGCTATGCTTAGGATTGGGTCTTGTCCATCACGTCATTCTCCTAATGACGTGATCCCGTTGTCAATGACATCTGATGTCCATAGTCAGGAAACCATGACTATCTGTTGACCAACGAGCTAGTCAACTAGAGGCTCACTAGGGACGTATTGTGGTCTATGTATTCACACGTGTATTACGATTTCCGAATAATACAGTTATAGCATGAATAAAAGACAATTATCATGAACAAGGAAATATAATAATAATGCTTTTATTATTGCCTCTAGGGCATATTTCCAACACTAAGCCCCCGAGTGGGAGGTTTGCTCTCCACTCGGTAGGATTTTTCAAACTTAGGCAAGTACTGGACTGCAGCTAAGCCCCTGAGTGGGAGGTTTGCTCTCCACTTGGTAGGATTTTTCAAACTTAGGCGAGTACTGGACTGCTGCTAAGCCTCCGGGGAGGATTTTTGTGTCGTAGCTCTGAAGGGGAAGGCAACAGTCAACCTGTACCTCGACGTCCTTGCAAAGCGCACATTGTATTAAATACTTAGGCGAGTACTTAAATTGCAGCTAAGCCCCCGAGTGGGAGGCTGGCTCCTCACTCGATGAGGATTTTCAAACTTAGGCGAGTACTTGGACTGCAGCTAAGCCCCGAGTGGGAGGCTGCCTCACCACTCGGTGGGATTTTAGACACTTAGGCGAGTACTTGGACTGCAGCTAAGCCCCCGAGTGGGAGGCTGGCTCACCACTCGGTAGGATTTTAGACACTTAGGCGAGTACTTGGACTGCAGCTAAGCCCCCGAGTGGGAGGCTGGCTCACCACTCGGTAGGATTTTAGACACTTAGGCGAGTACTTGGACTGCAGCTAAGCCTCCGAGTGGGAGGCTGGCTCACCACTCGGTAGGATTTTCAGATACTTAGGCGAAACGGATTCGCAGCTAAGCCCCCGAGTGGGAGGCTGGCTCTCCACTCGACAGGGATTTTTTTACAAACTTAGGCGAAACGGGTTCGCGGCTAAGCCACCCACTGGGGGAAATTTCTTATGTAAACGAAAAGTAATAACAATCACTGGGAAAATTATAACATTCTTGTCTTTGATAAACAAACTACAGAGGTACTTTTGTTACATCTCACCCGAGTGAGTATTTAAGTGTAAAAGGGGCGGAGCAGCTCCGCATTCCAAGCTCGAGGCTCATCAATCTGGCGATCGACGTTGTAAAGATGGTATGCTCCATTATGGAGAACTCTGGTGACGATGAAGGGACCTTCCCAAGTGGGAGCGAGCTTGTGTGGTTTCTATTGATCCACTCGGAGGACCAAGTCTCCTTCTTGAAAGGTTCGGCTCTTCACATTTCTAGCATGGAATCGACGCAAGTCCTGCTGATAGACGGTCGAGCGGATCAGGGCCATCTCTCTCTCCTCTTCAAGGAGGTCGACTGCATCTTGCCCGGCTTGATCCGCTTCATCTTCGAGTAGAGTTCGACTCGGTGCATTGTGAAGCAGGTCACTTTCGGCGAACTGCTTCAGCTCCATAGACCGAAAAGAATGGAGTTCTCCCAATCGACCGATTAGGAGTGGTCCTCAATCCCCAAAGAACCGGCGAAGTTCGTCGACCCACGCTCCCGCTGCATGCTTGAGATCACGATCAGCCGAGGTTTCATCCTTTGAGAATTAGACCATTTGCTCGTTCGGCTTGTCCATTCGACTGGGGTGAGCAACTGAAGCATAGTCGACTCGCGTGCCCTGAGAGGCGCAAAAGGCTTTGAACTTGTCGGAATCGAAATTTGACCCATTGTCAGTGATGATGCTATGCGGAACTCCATATCTGAATATCAACTCTCTGATGAAACTGATAGCAGTGCATGCATCGAGGTTCTTGATAGGTTTAGCTTCGATCCACTTCGTAAACTTGTCGGCTGCCACTAGCAAATGGGTGAAACCGCTTCTGCCAGTTCTCAGCGGTCCAATCATATCCAACCCCAAACAGCGAAAGGCCAGACGAGTGGAATGGTCTTCAAGGCTGAGGCGGGTTTGTGTGACATATTGGAGTAGAACTGACATCCTTCACACTTGTCGACTATTTCCTTTGCCATTTCATTTGCTTTTGGCCAGTAAAATCCCGCTCGGTATGCTTTAGCCACAATGGTCCGAGAGGACGCATGGTTACCACAGGTCCCCGAGTGGATATCATCAAGAATTATCTGACCTTCTTCCATGTTATGCATTTCTCGGCGACTCGGTTGCACTTTCTCTCAGATAATCTGTCCCTTGATCACAGTAAAGGCCTTGGATCGGCGGACGATCTGTCGAGCCTCTTCTTTGTTCTCTGGGAGCTCTTTCCTTAGGATATATGCGATGTACGACACCGTCCAGTCGGGAGTGATGACCACGACTTCCATGACCAGGTCGACCACAGCTGGGACCTCAACTTCAGTCGGATCAGTGGCACTTTTGGCTGCAGAGCTTCTTCGGTGAAAGGATCCTCTTGAACTGACGGTGTGTGGATGTGCTCCAAAAACACATCACTGGGAATGGCTTCCCTCTTGGACCCTATTTTCGCCAAATCGTCAACAGCTTGATTTTTCAGTCGGGGTATATGATGAAGCTCTAACCCCTCGAACTTCTTCTCTAGCTTCCTCACTGCATTGCAATAACCTTTCATGGCTGGTAAGGAAGTCCTGGATTAGGGGGTGTCCGGATAGCCGAACTATCACCGGTGGCCGGACTCCTGGACTATGAAGATACAAGATTGAAGACTTCGTCCCGTGTCCGGATGGGACTTTCCTTCGCGTGGAAGGCAAGCTTGGCGATACGGATATGTAGATCTCCTACCATTGTAACCGACTACTGTAACCCTAACCCTATCCGGTGTCTATATAAACCGGAGGTTTTAGTCCGTGGGGCGGACAACAATCATACCATAGGCTAGCTTCTAGGGTTTAGCCTCTACGATCTCGTGGTAGATCCACTCTTGTACTACCCATATCATCAATATTAATCAAGCAGAGTAGGGTTTTACCTCCATCGAGAGGGCCCGAACCTGGTAAAAACATCGTGTCCCTTGTCTCCGTTACCATCCGCCTAGACGCTTGAGTTCGAGACCCCTACCCGAGATCCGCCGGTTTTGACACCGACATTGGTGCTTTCATTGAGAGTTCCTCTGCGCCGCCGCTATCGGAGGATGCCTCATCCGTCTTTAAAGACGGCACCGTTGCTAAAGGAGCTTTGGCCACCGCCAAACTCTCCGGCTAAGCGGTTTTCTTATGACCGCCTGTTCGGCCGCCGCGCCGACGATGACTTCTCGGGTAATCGAAAGCAATCTTCACGTTAACTCGGAACTTGCCGAGCAATTAGATCCGATGGAGCTCTCTTCCTTAAACGAGCTCTTGGATCGCATCGCCACACTGGAAGTCGCTACAGACTACGATCAGATTGGGCCTAAAACCGATCTGAGAGAGATCAACTCTCCCCAGGCTACCCACCACGTTGCCGTGGTAGAGGAACAATCTGGCGACTCTTCTCCTACCTTAAGGACTAGCTATGTCCGGACTCCGACCCTCCATGCTGGATTCCATGCGGAGGAGGACACCGCTCAAGCCACGAAGTTAAAGTCGGGCAAATGGGCTATATTCATTGGGCAACCTCCAAGAACCCAAGCTTCCAAGTTCGGAAACTTCTTGGCCCTGAATCTTAGATCGGACGGGTTGAATTTAATTCCACCCGCCCACCCAAACATAAGTGATCTATCCCAAATCCGGCAAGAGCCGGTGAAGCGATACATCATTACTAGGCCGATTCCTCCTGGTTATGGACAGGATAAAGGACTGCCGCGGGGGGACGCAATCTCATTCTTACGCAATAATTGCACGGACAAGGGAATCCTAAACGCCATAAGTCGTCGTGAAATTACACGCATCGCTGACTTGGCGTCCATAGTACGAAAGTACTGCGTGATGGAGAGCGCCTGGAAAACCAAAATCAAATTTTGGGATAATCCGGCCCGAATCGACCCTAGTCCGAAATAAAGGGTGCATTATCACCAGCACACAGGTTACATACCAAAAAGCAAAAACCCTCAAAGGGCATGGAACCGTCTTCGAGGGATGGCTCAATGGACCTGCAAAATTCACAGAGAGAGGGCGCCACTCCAACTCATAGCCTTAGAGCATGTTGGATACTACGGCAGGTGGCCAAAAGTGGTGAAGAGCTTTTAGCTCCAGAGCACCAGCCACTAGTGCAGAACCGGCCTTTAGTGCCGGTTAGAATGCAGATTTAGTGCAGTTCCACAACCAAGCACTAAAGAGTGGACTAAAGGTCCCCCCCTTAGTACCGGTTCGTCACGAACCGCGCTAAAAATCTTGACACGTGGCATGAGCCAGGCCCGGGTGCGCATAGGGCTTTAGTACCGGTTGGTAACACCAACCGGTAGTAAATGTTTGGGTGTTTTTTTTTTATTTTCCATTACATTTGTTTTGTTTGCTGGTATTTCACGATACTACAAATTGTACACGTTATGCATATATATAAATAGATTTTCTCGTACGTATAGAACCGCATATATATAGGACTCCTCTTTTGTACTCCCAAAAGTACATACTCCCACTTCTAGTGGATGCGGTTTAATGAGTAAAACGGGTATATACCCGATAACAGCGAGTAACAACCGTGCTAATTAGCAAAACAGAATAGCTAGTTTGTTTGCATGCGTAGCTACTTCGTAAAATAATGGAGCGTGTGGGTGCTGATGGATTGCTTTAGGGGATAAGTTTGTTAGCTTCCGGTTGGATTATATTCTCTCCTTATGAGCAGGTGTATGATACCTTTTTATTTTTATTTTTTGCGTGTATCTACTACATATTTTGTGAGGAAGTATATATTTTATATTTTGTGTGAGTACATATACAACATTTTTTAGGAAGTATATTCTTCATCTTTTATGAGAGTGTGTGTACAACTTTTTTTTGAAGTATATACTTCTTTTTTGAGAGAGAGAGGGTATATACAACAACATTTTTTAGGAACTATATTCACCCTTTATGAGAGTGTATACACGACATGTTTTTTGGAAGTATATACTTCATTTTGTGCGAGATATGTACAACAACATTTTTTTAGGAAGTATATACTACTTATGTTATGGGAGAGTATACGTGACATCTTTCATGAGGAAGTTTATACTTCATCTTTTACACGAAGTATATACTAGATTTTCTAAACATAAAATCAGGTGCGAATAAACATACTACCTTTTCTAGTATATATTATGATCATCATGCAAGGAAGTCTTATATACTAATATTTCACGAGGAAGTATAAACTTCCGGTAATTACCAAAACAAGTATGTCATACTCGTAAATTCAAAAGAAGTTTACACTTGCGAAATACATCGGTGTATTATTCACCAAATGTGAGTATATGCACGAGAACGAAACATGTACATATACTCTTTTCCAACCAAATTTAGATACATTCAATTATTGCGAGCGACAAATGGAGTACACCCATCTTAGATCAGAGAAAACTAAAGGATGATATGTACTGATTTTTTTTATGGAGTATATACTTCATGCATCTGAGATCAAAAGAAGTGCATGATGCTCAAAAATGAAAAAAGGTATATGCTCTATGTAAAGAATTATCTGCCCAGTTGGATCACTGGCCATCTAAGATTAAAAGAACGCACGGAGTACATATGACCGTTAATCTGGGAAACACGGGTTGTTTACATACATGAACAAGATCAATACGTAATTATTCGCAAAAAAAAAAAAAAAAAGATCAATACGTAATCATGTGCGTGCGCATGCTGTATTCTTTGATTACACGCATGCAGATCAAGCTGCAAAATGCCATTCCTCGGTAGCTAGCTAGCTTGGTCTTTATACATGTGTTTTTCGTCGTGAGAGCATCTTGTTCTTCGACCTGGTCAGCAGCAAAGCGTATGGAGACAGCATCCAAGACCAATGGCCCGCCTCGCCGTTGAGCAACCATCCGTCATCTGCACACGACAGTTTCGGAAACCCGACCCATTTCCCGTGGCAACGAATACATAATCGCCAAGCCAAGAGAGGATGGATACTGCATGGGGCAAGAAGGACTTACATAATCACGCATTGCAAACTGATCTATGAATCAAGGAAACAACGGACAAGTACAAAGAAATAAAGATGTGATTTTCAGTATAAGCGCATCCAAAGGCAGTGCATACCTGGGCATATATATATGTCGCTAATGACAGTGAGCCGTCTTCGTGGCCGCCGATTTACGCGACTTGATCACCAGAGCGCCTGCTCATCTGCGTCTCGCCCATGTCGTCGCCCATGCGGATGGATGTAGCGTGCGCATGGTCGTCGTCACCGTTGGCCAAGAATACAACGACGACGGTCGAGGAAGGCTCGCAGGCTAGAAAGAGTTGCCATCGTCGCTGATGGCGGCGAAGATAGACAGGTTTAATTCATATGGAATAGGATGACGATAGAGTTTTTTCTTTTTTGCGCACTACACATGCGCACATGTATCGACTGGGATCCTATAAACCAGGAATTTGTTCAACGGAACACCAACTCTTGTGTCCAGCACGTTAGGCGGTGCGTCTTTTTTTTTGCGGGACTGAAATGAGGAAGGAGTATGTACTCCTAAGAGTACCAACCTATTTTCCTATATATATATATATATATATATATATATATATATATATATATATATATATATATATATATATATATATATATATATATATATATATATATATATATATATATATATATATATTTATTTATTTATTTATTTATTTATTTATTCTCACAATTAACCAACACCATTATTCACACATACACATGTATATACATATACAAATTCTTCTATATATGTTGGTGCCTCCGGAGCACGATGACAAGTGGTTCATGGGGCGGTAGCGGGTAATAGTATTCTCCTTTGGGATTTATGACCCGGTCGAGCAAAATCCGGCTATTTCCTCTTGAAGTGCTAGTATGCGTTCCGATGGTAGGAGCTTATCACGCACCTCTCTGAACTCTTAAGAAGGAGATCAATATGCATGTGTGTTAGTTGTGTGACTAGATATCGATAATGGTATGAATAGTGTTCTGACAAGCGTACCCAGTCCTGTCTATCAGATCTGCTCCTTTCAGACGTCATCATGCGAATGTTCTCGCAAACGTAGAATGCACACAGATTATTCCCCGGCGCCTGCTTCAGGGCCTTTACGAGAATGGAATTGAACAGATAATGATTAATCAAGCATGATAATTAATTAATGATATTGAAATAAGAATTAAAGAGATGGTAGCTAACTAGTACTACTTAATTACTTACCTTTGGTCGATGCCAAAACAACTTTTGTTTCCATTCGCCTGGGGAGACCGCGATGAACTTTGCCCATGCCCTGCCCGCCGGCAAAGAAAATTAATAAAGGGGTTATTAAATAGTTCATATCAGGAAATGACGAACTAATAATAGGCCGAGATATATATAGTTAATAATGATTGAAATTACCTGTTGACTATCCCCTTCACGATGGTGAAGTCACTTTCTTCTTTAGTTAGTGAGTCCAGTAATTCAACTTTTCCTTCCTCAACTTTAATGTCTATCAAGACCCAGTGCCAACTGCATGCGCTGCGTTTGCATGTCTTAAATAAGCGGGCATGTGCATAAAATTAATCAACTACCGTAAACCGTATACACTTAATTATTAACATCTAGCTAGCTAGTAAGCAAAAACAGAATTTGTAGTACAAGACAGTGTGACTCACGGGAAGTTGTAAGGAAGTAGTATATCTTCATTGCTATTGAGGCGCTTCAAGAACTCTACCATGCTGGCCTCTACATCTGCTTGATAAAATGGAAACTTCCATATGTCCTCATTAACGGTATTTGGGTCAATGAACCCAATGCCATAGCGTCCAGATTTTTTCGTTTCATACATCTTCATCCTGCATATAATACAAAAGAAAAGAATATAGTGAGGATAATTACATGTAATGATTGATCAAAATTATCACTACATAATTAGCTTGAGACTTAAATTATAGAAAGAAATCACTTACAGACAATAGCAACTGACGATAGACTTGTCGAGTGCGTCTTGATTGTATAACTGAAAAAGTTCTGTATACTCAATGGACAGAGCTTTCTCATGGTAATAATGATCCTTCTTGACATTCGCCATGAGGGACACTCGATTGGAAATCTTGGTCATGTTCATGTACCATTGATGCAATTCATACATTCTCGTTGGGAGGTCCTTGACCTTGTCTGGATGGACCAAAGGTTTGCCCCAGGCATATTTCCATTTTATTTCCGATTTTTAAGCGGAGGCATGGGCTCGATTTTGAGGAGTTGTCCAACAAAGATCTTGAGCATTTCAGCCTGCTTGATATGCTCCGCCGTTATTACCACATCGCCCTGCTGGGGAACGCTAACGGTTTGCCCACAATAATATTTGGCGCGCGTACTCCTCTCATGTGTTGTTGGCACAACAAGCGGGGGGATCGCTTGCGCCGCCTGTTTTCCCAGCTGGGGAACGGTTTTCCCGCATTTTTTGCCAGCTGCTTGTTGGCTCGAGCTCGAGCTCGCTTCCTTCTGTAGCCGTGCTCGACGCTCATAGTCTGAGTCAACAGGCTTGGGAGCTGGTGCTCTAGCCATATGAATGAAGTGGTCAACCGTTTTCTCAGGCACTTTCTCCTTTGGCGGCGGTGCCGGTTTCGGTCCAAAATGGGCGTCCACTTGGGCCTGCACTATGGCTGCGTTTTGCTCCTCGGTCATGTCGTAAGGCCTCTGAGGAAGAGGAGCGAGGCTTGGACCATATTTATATCACTTGTCTCCGTCTGTACTTCCTGAACTACCTCGACTCATACCGCTACGCACCAAAGCTGCGGCATGTCTCTTCTACGATTGCTGAGACGGCAGAGACGGCTGATGTGGAGTTGGACCAGGAGAAGTGGCCTGACGATGTGCCGGACTTGAAGTAGGAGGTGTAACCTGACACGATGCCGGACTTGAAACCGGCGGAGGAGGTGGCGGACTTCGAGGAGGAGTCGTCTCACGCGTTCGTGGACTTGGAGGAGCGGGAGTCTGCTGACTCGGTGGCGGACTTCGAGGAGTCGGCAGGCACGCGGTGTCGGGTGGACTTCGAAGATGATGCAATCCTTTCTCCATAGGATGATCGATGTATGGCCTCTCCCAGGTGTCGCTCGTCTTCACCTCCAGGAATGTCAGCGTTAGCCCGAATAAGGGTCCACCACTTCATCAACCATGACACGAGCATAGCCCTCTGTAATCGGGATGCAATGGTAGGTTGCTTCGGGGGTCACTAGAAAAGCAACGCCGTCCGCCACCTTCATGGATATGTTCTTCATTTTGGAGTGTAGCTCACAGTTAGTGTTCTCTATGGTGTCATCCACAGGGTATGTATCTAGCAGTGTGTCGCCCGGGGCAGAACCAACACTGCTACTCGGCATGGATGGGACGGTGCTATCCAATGCTGGATGATCATCCGCTTGCTGCTGCCGCTGCTGAGACCCTCTTTCCTGGCTAAGTGAGTCGATCTGCTGCTGCTGGAATTTGAGTGCCAGGTATGCGTGCCTTGCTTCTAGGCCTTGAAGGCGTTCTGTGTCCTGCTTCCTCTGCTCCTCCTCCAGCTTCCTGTTCTTCTCCTCCTCCATCTTCTTTCTTGCACGGACCTGTAGTCGTCATTCCAAAGTCGAAAAGCCCTCATACCGTGGAATAACGCCCATGCCTCGTGTTCTTCCCGGTGTTCGAGATTCCCAGTAGCGCAGAAGCTCGCTGTTCTCTCTGCTGGTGTGAACACCCCGTTCGAGCTTCTTCATTGCGTCAAGTATCTTTTGTTCGCTCCTTTTAGACTTGCCTTCTTGAAACCAGGTGCATCTTGGGTCCAACGCCCCATGCGCATAGAACCAAGTTCTGCACTGGGGCCAGCTCTAATGTCGGAGTGACCCTGCACCTCCATCTCTTGCTCAGACTTATCCCACTTAGGCAATCCCACCAGCAGAGCCACGGACCCAGCCTATGGGCTGCGTCTTTCTTGCGGCATTTGCCTTGTTTTTCATCGACCGTTCCTTAGATAATTATGAATCCTTGAAGGTCACGAAATCGTCCCAGTGTTCTCTTTGCTTCTCGGTGTTCCTTGAAATCTGGAGTCTTCCTTTCATTAGCGAGGTAGTTGTCCCATACAGTTTTCTTGTGGGTGTTGAATGCAATTGCCATCTTCTTAAGAGCAGCGGCCTTGACTTTCTCCACATCTGCTTTAGTGAAATGATCTGGTAGGGTGAAATGTTCCATCAGAGATTTCACCAGGTATTTTTTGGCTCTGTCATCGACCAAAGTAACACCTGGACGTTTAGTCTTTGGTTCTTTCCATTCTTGAATGGAGATCGGGAGTTTGTCCTTCACAAGAACTCCGCCTTGACGAGTCCACTTGTCCGCAGCGTTCTTAGGCGCGAGGGTTCGCCACTAAGTTTGGTGGATTCGATGTGGTACTTTACACCATCCTTCAACAATCTGCCCGGCCTCGCTTTGTCTTGCTGTCAGTAGAAGCAGATTTGCTCGATCCGGAGGGCTGAAAGAAGAAAGATCGATTCGTTAATATATCTTCAATAAAAAACATGTGATGATCACCAGGATGCATGCTTATATAAATATATACCTCGCCGGAAGTCTTTGTTATTTGAAGATCAGCATTGTCTGTGTCATCACTAACATTGTCTGTGTCATCATAATCATAGTTCATGACTTCATCAGCTCGGTCATCGAGATCGAATATATTTTCATCACCCTCTTCGGTATTGTTCAGATATTGGGAGCCGTCATCTTCATTCAGATCATCTACCCTATGAGGGCTGCGTATGATGTCGAACAATTCCTCTTCTCTCTCTCTGTCGGTATTGTCCGCCATAGCTTTTACTTTACTAATTAATACAGAAGAAATATAAAACAATTTAGTATTCAAATTACAATGCATGGATGCAATTAATCAATAAGGAAAAACTAAATCTCGAATACATCGTCTCGAATATATAATCTCGAATACATCATCGTCTTAATATATATAATCTCGAATACATCGCCTCAATATTATATATCAAATACATCACTGCTAGGTACCTAATAAAGATCGAGTATTACGTAAGAATCTAGGCGCCACTCGCGGTTCTCGGGCGGCGGTGCACACCCAAAGAGAAGGAACCATCACAGGATCATATCTCCGGTCATCTGCCCAAAGAACCCGCCAAGTAGTGGAGAACCTGACTTCGTCCATAGCAGCCATGTAGCGATGGGCGTGCTCATCTTCTTCCCTCGACACGGTGACGCACCACCTCCGGCGGGGCCGACTGCCTCTGCACGAATGTGGCCCACGCGAACGCCACCAAAGAAGATCAGGGTCGACGACGGGACCAGGTGGGTTCTCACCAAGCGGCGCCCCTCCGTAGCACCTCCGGTGCCAGCCAGTGAGCCCTGTCCGGGCATGGGTCCTCTGAAGCAGTGACATCGTCATGAACGGGTTGACGGCGAGGATGCGGGCGGGCATATCGTCGAGAACAAATACTATATGCCCGCAAAAAGTAACATTTTTAAATGATTGGATTGTGATAACTAAAATTCTATATATATGCAAATTCTAACAATTTGACATTAATCTAATTCATCTAACTAAAACTAATTCAAAATTTCCTGATTATATAACTAACATTTTTCTATAACAATTCTAATATTTATATAACTGAAAAACAGAAAAATTGCTAACATTTCTATAACTAAAAACAGAAAACATTTATAACATTTCTATATAACTAACATTTCTAATATTTATATAACTAAAAACAGAATAATTTCCTAACATTTCTATAACTAAAAAATAGAAAAATTTATAACAAACAAACTAATAATGTGTGTGTGTGTGTAGTGTGTGTGTGTAGTGTGTGTGTGTGTGTGTGGACATGGCGGCAGGCTGAGCTCACCCGGCGAGGCGACGGGCGACGATGGGACGGGCGACGATGATGGGCGGGCGGCAGGGCAGCGACGTCCAGGCGAGGGTGGGGCAAGGCGACACGGACGATGGGGACGACGGGGACGGGACGGCGAGGCAAGCGACGCCGACGGGCGGCGAGTGAGGGGTGGCGGCGTCGGCGGGGGCCAGCGTCGATCGGGCAGCAGCGGCGCGACGAAGAGGGAGAGGAAGCAGAGGAAGAAAGCAGAGGAAACTGAATTTTTAAAGTGTTGTATATATAGGATGGACCTTTAGTACCGTTGGAGCCACCAACCGTACTAAAGGTCTGTTTTAACCAGCCAGCGGTAGCGAAGCAAGACGCTTTAGTACTGGGTGGTGTCTCCAACCGGTACTAAAGGGGGTCTTTACTACGGTTGGAGCCACGACCAGCACTAAAGGGGTGCGCTGGCTCCAGGCGGTGCGCAAGTTTAGTCCCACTCGCTACTCCGGGGCTACCGTGACTGGTTTATAAGCCCTAGTGCGGTAGCTCTCGAGCTCCTCTCCTAAGCAGGCCTCTGGGCCTACTGTCCTCTTCTGCACAGTGGCTCCTCTGGCCTTATGGGCCTGCATCCCGCCCAACCAAGGTTGTGTTCCTAGTCGTGTGCAGGCCGCTTTGGCCCGAGGGTGGGCTTTTTTATTTTGTTAATTTTTCACTTTATTTATTTTTGTTTTATTTATTTTTGAAATGTTTTTGCTGTATTTAGAGTTTCTTTGTGAATATTTTTCCTTTAGGTACAAAAATTACAAACTTTCTGTTAGTGCCGGTAGTTTTCAAATTTGAATAGTTTAAATTTTGAATTATTTGAAATTTGTGTGAATCACTAGTTTGTGAATAACTTAACTTTGAAAAAGTTTTTCAGTGATTCTTTTTCTTATGTTTAATATTAGTGTGTTTTATCATTATATTCAATTTGGTAATGCTTAGGTTATTTAAAAATGAAATGCCTTTGTAACATTTTAGTTTTAAATGAAACCCTGATACTTCGAAAGAGATTGTCCATTTTGTACACTAAGTGTATCCAGTTTTTGCCGTAACCCTCTCTACTTTTTTGCACATGCTATTTGTAAGAAATTATGATACCATGCCAACTTTCAACCTTTTCTTAGTTCATTTCAAATGCTTTTCAATTTCAGGGTCATTTAGCTGGAAAAAAATCAGTAAATGCATGAAAAGAATTTGTTTGCACATAAAATTTCTTCGCGTTTCAAATGCCAAAACACATAATTAACTACCCTAACTATTACAGACATTCCCTCCTGGGTGTGAAACACAGAAGAAAGTGATGATAGTGAAGCCGATCACATCCTGATCTTTGGATGTGAAACTTTTCTTCTCGTGTGTCCTTTGCGCCAGTAGCCATGGAAAATCTTCATCATTTAACTGGATGCTCGGGTCAATATTCACTTTGTGAATGGCGCAATTTCATCAAACTTTTCATAATCTTCTGACATGTCTGTCTTGTCATCCACTCCGACGATGTTTCTTTTTCTGAAAGAACTATGTGGCGCTTTGGCTTGTCGTATGATCCATTCGCTTCCTTATCTTTTCTTTTCTCGCTTTGGTAGACATGTCTTTCACATAAAAACCTGCGCCACATCATTGGCTAGGATGAATGGTTCGTCTGCATACGCAAGATTGTTGAGATCCATTGTTGTCATTTCAGATCGCGGGTCCTCCGTTACCCGCCTCGTGTCATATTGACCCATTTGCACGAAACAAAGGGACCTTCAAATCACCGATCCATAGTTAAGTTCCCATATGTCCTCTATGTAACTATAATATGTTTCCTTTCCGTGTTGGTTGTTGCATCAAAGCGACACCACTGTTTTGGTTGGTGCTCTTCTTATCTTGGGCGATCGTGTAAAATGTATTCCCATTTATCCGGTACCCTTTGAAAGTCATTATATTCAAGATGGTAACGGGACAATGATACAGGTCATTTGAATATCGCCATCATTCAGAGGCATCGTTTACGCAACCACCCAGCGAAAGTCCTCGTTTGTTCACGTGTAATCCAATCGTCGACTTCTCCGGTGTTTGGATGTAGAAAATTCTTGTGTTCCTCCATATACGGAGCTACCAAGGCGAATTTGTAGAACTGTAGTGTGCTTCAAAGAGAGAATGCCGTCCATACATATTATTTGATGCCCTCCTAGCGTGCCTTTTCCTTCGATCTGCCCTTATGCTGCGATTCAGAACACCAATCGGCTTAAGGTCAGGAATAAAGTCAATACAAAACTCAATGACCTCCTCATTTTCATGGCCCTTCGAGATGCTTCCTTCGGCCTAGCACGGTTATGAACATATTTATTCAAGACTCCATGAACCTTTCAAAGGGAACATATTGTGTAGAAATACAGACCCAAAACGTTAATATCTTACAAGAAGGTGAACTAGGACGTGCGTCATGATGTTGAAGAAGGATGGTGGGAACACCAACTCGAAACTAAAAAGACATTGCACCAAATCATTCTCAACCTTGGTATGATTTCTGGATCGATTACCTTCGAGAGATTGCATTGAGGAATGCACATAGCTTCACAATGGCTAATCGAGCGTTTTCGATAGAAGCCCCTCAATGCAACGGAAGGAGTTGCGTCATAATCACGTGGCAGTCATGAGACTTTAGGTTCGGAACTTTTTCTTTGCCATATTTATTATTCCTTTATATTCGACGAAGCCGACGGTACCTTCATGCTTTGAGCAGGCATTGAAGAAGATTTCCTTCTCTTCTTTGGTAAGGCGTAGCTGGCCTGACCACGATGTATGCCGTCTTTTCCGTGCATACGTTGCTGGTCCTCCCGTGCCTCTGGTGTATCTTTTGTCTTCCCATACACGCCCAAAAAGCCAAGTAGGGTCACACAAAGATTCTTCGTCACGTGCATCACATTGATTGCGGAGCGGACCTCTAGGTCTTTCCAATATGGCAGGTCTCAAAATATAGATTTCTTCTTCCACATGGGTGCGCGCCACGTCGGCGTCTTCGAACAGGTTGTCCGCCAGATCTTTCCAAATATTACCTTCAAATCCTTGACCATATCATGTACATCAGCACCGATCACGGTGGCGAGGCTTCGTCCGGTGATCCGCCTCACCTTTGAAATGCTTGCCTTTCTTTCTTATGGGATGCCTTTCGGAAGAAATCGACGATGTCCTGTACACATTCTTCTTACAACTATTCAAATATATCTTTCGGTATCATCCAAACAGTGCGTGCATCCGCTGTATCCCTTGTTTATCCGTCACGAAAGGTTACTCGAGCAGGCCAATCATTGATGGTCACGAACAGCAACGCCTTTAGGTCAAATTCTTCCCCATGTGCTCATCCCACGCACGTACACCTGTTCCATTCCACGCTTGTAAGAGTTCTTCAACTAATGGCCTTAGGTACACATCAATGTCGTTGCCGGTTGCTTAGGGCCTTGGATGAGCACCGGCATCATAATGAACTTCCGCTTCATGCACAACCAAGGAGGAAGGTTATACAAACATAGACTCACAGAGCCACGTGCTATGGTTGCTGCTCTGCTCCCCAAAAGGATTAATGCCATCTGCGCTTAGACCAAACCATCGTTCCTTGGGTCACCCGCAAACTCCTCCCAGTACTTTCTCTTGATTTTTCTCCACTGCGAACCGTCGTGGTACTCTCAACTTTTCGTCTTTCTTACGGTCTTCTGCGTGCCACCGCATTGCCTTCGCATGCTCTTTGTTTTGGAACAACGTTTCAACCGTGGTATTATAGGAGCATACCACATCACCTTGGCAGAATCTTCTTCACCCGGCGCCACCCTCGACATCACCGGGGTCATCGCGACCGATCTTATAACGCAATGCACCGCATACCGGCAAGCGTTCAAATCCTCGTACTCACCGCGTAGAGGATGCAATATTAGGGCATGCATGTATCTTTTGCACCTCTAACCCTAGAGGGCGAGACAGCCTTCTTTGCTTCATACGTACTCTCGGATTACCAGCAACTTTCCAAATCCCTTGTCGATACACCATTCTCTCGCCTTCCATTGCAGCAATTCAAGTGTGGTGCCCAACTTTTTTTTGTCAACTTCGCAATTGAATACAACAATTTCTTGTGATCCTCTAACATGCGCTGCAACTTCGTCCTCTCGAGATCACTTGCTTAGTTTCTCTTTGCATCGGCAATTGCCCGACCTAGATCATCGGCGGGCTCATCGATGCCTCTTCTTCACTTCTTCCTGCATTGTCGCTCAGCTTCTTCCCCATTGTTGTATCATCATATTCAGGGAACCCATGGCCAGGATAACCGTCGTCGTCCTCTTCTTCTTCATTGTCTTCCATCATAACCCTATTTCTCCGTGCTTGGTCCAAACATTATAGTGGGGCATGAAACCGGACTCAAATAGGTGGGCGTGAATGGTTCTTGACGAGTGTAAATGCTTGTGACCATTCTTACAGCCAACACATGGACAAGGCATAAAACCATCCGCCCGCTTGTTTGCCTCAGCAGCAAGCGAAAAAGTATGCACGCCATTAATGAACTCGGGAGAGCATCTCGTCATCATACATCCATTGTCGGCTCATCTTCATTACACAACACCGAATAGACCAAATTAATACAAGTTCATACATAAAGTTCATATACAACACTTAATTAAATGCAACATACAAATAACTCTCTAGCTAAAGAATTTAAATGCAACAACAAATGCGATGAAGATCGCAACTAAGGTAATTATTGATCCAACAAAGATAATGATACCAAGCCACACTATCAATGGCATATTTTCTAATCTTTCTAATCTTCAACCTCATTTTCTCCATCTTGATCTTGTGATCATCGAGCGACATCGGCAACATTCAACTCCAATTCCATCTTCTCCCCTCAATTCTTTTCAATTTTCTTTCAAAACTTCGTTTTCTCTTTCAACTAAATTTAACCTCTCGACAATAGGGTCGGTTGGAATTTCCGGTTCACATACCTCCTAGATAAAAATATCTATGTCAACTTGATGGGCATAATTTGTCATAAACACGAAATGCAACAACTAGTTTTAAAAGATAATATACCACATCCGAATCATAACAAGGACAAGGGCCGACGGGGACGGATATGAAAACCATGGCACTATGTATAACAAAAAACATACGGGTAAGATAATTATACGAGTAACTATATATCCAAATCACACAAACATCAATTTGGTAATGTAAAACATTCATGAACAAGAGCCTCACCACAAGGTGGTGCCGACGACGGGACGGTGCGGGCGATCGACGGTGGTTACGACGGAGATTTAGAAGGCACTAAGTAAACCACACCTACATATGCAAACTAAGTGTTATTTTTGACCTCAAATTGCATATAAATCAAATACTAGCAAATATAATTCCTCCCAAATTAATCACTATACAAAGCATTGTAAGAGCTAATCTAGCAATGAGAGTTGAAAGGGCAAAGTTGCTAACCTTTGTGATCATTTGAATGGATGGGGGCCTTCAAATCTTGACAAATTTTGGGCAAAATTTGTGAGGAGCTCGAGAAGAGAGGGAAGAACAGAGGAAGTGAGGGAAAGGGAAGAACAGAGTGGCTCGGGTGAATGAAGGGTTTATGTAGGTCGACCTTTAGTATCGGTTCGTGCCACAAACCGGTACTAAAAGGTGCTGGAGGGCCCTGGCCGACAACACCACCCACCACTCTCTTTAGTACGGTTCGTGGCACGAACCGGTGCTAAAGGTTCGCCAACTGAACCGTACTAATGAGAACGCCGGCTAGCCGTTGGAACTGCACTATTGGACACATTAGTGCCGGCTCAAAATCAAACCGGCACTAATGTGTCTCATATTAGGTCCTTTTTCTACTAGTGAGCCCAGCAATACCAGTGCGGTATTAACAATCTTCGAGACTTTCGCATCAAATAATATGCGGAAACGAACACTCCGCAGCCTTGCCTAAGTCTACCAGATAGCAACAATAAATCCATGGAGTGACATGGCCATTACCTTTAACGCCAAAGGTGTGAACCTAAATTCGAACAGCCCGAGCACCAGGCCGCATTGGTCCTCGGTCCAATAGTGGATGGCTTCCGCTACCAAAGGTACTCATGGATGGCGGCAGCGGATTAAACCTCATCTCGAGAAACCCTTTGAAAAATGGAAATAGATCGAGCCGCATTGAGCAAAGCAGCACAACCTTTAGAGGAATAATCCCCGATCGAGAAGCATGTTGTATGCGGAAAGATCACACTAGATGTGGTGTTGACGCATGCGGACAATTATAGGTCCGAGGAGGTCACATTCCAAGTGGCCCCGTTCAGCAGCCGAATACCACGCTCTATTAGGCGAGAGGCATTCAGAATTTTTCAAGCTATACCCCATTACGGGTACATGAAGCTCAAAATGCCCGGACCCAATGAAATTATCACTCTCGCTAGTGACCCGGACATAGCGCTCCCAGCAAAAAATAAAACAACCGCGCTTGCCCTTGAGGCACTATACGGCGCTAGCGGCAGAGGAACTCATGCGCCCGCGCTCCACGGTGGACAGGACAATGTGATACTCGATAAGAGATCCAAGTCCAGCTCTTTAAACCGGCGGGCGAAATAGTCAAATTCCAAGTCCATCCAACGGACCCTACAAAAGCGGCCTCCATCCGGGGCACAATTAAACCACGATGTGGGCGCCACACTACGAGAATTCCTACTGAAAATTGGGACATTTTGCAGCACCCTTCCAGACATGCCAGAATCCCGCTTGGTGGCGAAAGCACAGCCTAAATATCCTAAAAGGTTTCAAGCCACCAAACAAGCTCTT
>JAHIAM010021525.1:0-41089 GCA_021605205.1 Aegilops longissima | reverse complement strand
ACCATCCAATTGGTAGAACTCAAGAAGCAAATAAAGGAACTGTTGGAAAAGGGTACATACGAGCCAGCTCTCACCTTGGGGTTCACCAATTTTGTTTGCCAAAAAGAAGGATGGAACGCTAAGATTGTGCATAGACTATCGAGCTCTAAACATGGTCACAGTCAAGAACAAATATCCGATGCCATTTAATAAATGATTTATTCGATCAACTCGCCAAAGCCAAGGTGTTCTCAAAGATTGACTTGAGGTTCGGATACCACCAACTGAAAGTGCTAACCGAGGATATTCCCAAGACCGCTTTCACCTCCGTGACATGGATTGTACGAAGTTCACCGTGAATGCTATTCGGATTTGTACAAATGCTAAAATTCTTAAATTTTTGAATGTTATATTAGATAAATAACTATGCTTGGTATTCGATTGATGGTTTGATTGATTGAGTAAACCTGTGGAATTTGAAAAACTTTTGAAAGTTGAAATGAGAGGAATGAAATGACTTTCCCAAACTTTCCCTTTGCCTTTTGGATCCCGATGAACTCAAGTTCATTGCAACACCAAACCCTAGAGTGAAGTTGACATGACTTCTTCCATGTTGAAATGAAAAGGGTTTTGGAAAAGATTTGAATTTCATTTGGGAACATTTCAAATTAAAGCTTTATGCAACCCAATGATTTTCATGAGGGAAGATAAAATGACTTCTTCAATTATATGAAATATGAGTTGGAAGTTAAAAGTATCAAATTGAAAGTCATTTGAAAGTGCCTTGAAACCCTCTTCAAATTTGAGTTTTGAATTTGAATTCAAACTTTGGCAAGTGGGAACTATATCAAAAACTATGCCTGATAAATACTTGAGCAAAAGTATGAGAGGAGAAACATGACACTAAAAAATATCAGAGGAAGACAATTAAAAAAGTTTTGAATTCAAATTTGAGTTTTATTCAATTTGAAAAAAAATGGATTTTTATAAAGTTTGATTTTGCCTTTGTAAAATGTTCAAATGATAGGAATATTCCTCGATCATTTTGGTATATATATGTGCTATATAAAATATTTATAGATTATGTTTTATATCTGTTTTTGTTTTATTAAAAATAAATTCAAAAAATAGAACCCCCCTCAGCGCCTACCAGCCAAGCTCCCCCACTAGCAAGCCTTCCACCGAGCCGGGCTCTGGCCTAATCAAATTTCAAATAAGTTGCCTCACTCACCTCGCCTCAGCCAACTCCACTTCGTTGCATGGCCGCCCGCCGCCCGCACCTGCACTCTCTCTCTCGGGCAAGAGGTTCCACCTTCTTCTTCAACCCCCGCCCACGCCACGCAAGGCTGGCCGAGATCGCTGGATCCGCGAGATCCGGATGCCGATCCTCCCGACAAGGCCTTACTACCTCGCCGAGGCCCCGCTTATATAAACCGGTCCCTCGCACCCATTCTCCTTTACCCTCGCGGAGCTCCTCCTCTTCTTCACGAAGCTCGCTGGAGCCCGAACCTCCGCTGCCATTTGCGTCACGCTGCCGCCGCCCTCCCGAAGCCGCCTCGACCCCACCAGACGCTTCCCGAGCTCGTCAAGACCTGCCGAGCTACACCGCCGCCTCTCGACGACCGGAGTCGCCAAGACTGGCCATCGCTGCTGGCCGCTGCCACGAGAGCCGGTGAGTCAATGAGACCCCCCTCTGCCCGATCCCTCAATCTACGGTAGATTAGACTTCAAGGGGTACGCTTTTATAAAAACCGCCTTGCCTCAATTCTGCTTAGTCCTGCTAGTTTTTAAGTTAGGGTTTTATTTTTTTTAGTCTGCCCGACTAGTTTAACCCTAGGCCTGCTTAGTTTATTTTACGCTATGTAGTTTAGCCCATTAGGCCCTTTTTTCTTTTATTTTCATTTTCTGCTTTTAACAGAATAGTTCCTGTTTTGAAAAATCATATCTTTTATTCTGTTTAATATTTTTAGGTGATTCTTTTTTGTTGGTTCGCAAATTTTCTATAGTTTCTGCAGAATATATATTTAGCTATGTTAAAATTAATTAAAATTGCTTTATTTTAGTTTTAGTCAGAATAGTAAATCTGCTATAACTTGAGTTAGAAAAATTATTTTGGATGATTCTTTTGTCCCAACTTTATTTTGGCATTGCCAAACCATAGGAATTAATTTGGGTATTTTAGGATTATTAAAAATAGTTTTAAGTAGAATCTTGTTAATCCTAATTAATTAACTAGCTGCTACCGCCTTCCTATTAACTTAATTAGTAAATAAATTTATTTTTAACATGTGATTGATTATTCTAGGATAGTTTCTGTCACTTTATAGGATGAACTTTTATTTATAATAAATAAAAGTTTTATTTTATTTTTCTTAATAGAAATTGAAATAGGCCTAATAGAAGTTTCATAATAGGTTTTAAATTAATTCTTTTTGTCCTAGTTGCTTAATGAAATCTTTTCTCGTTAAGTTAATATAAACCATGATTAGGTTATGTTGAGAAAATTTTATTATATAAAACTACTTTTAGTTGTTGTTTGAAGTAGGGAAACTTTGAATTGGATTTGCTTTGAGTTTTCCCTTGAGTTTTGATTTGGTTATTTTGGTGTGTTACTTTGTTATGCTATTGTGTTATGTGATCATATGCTATATGCTTATTATAGTTATTGTTTGCCCTCGTAGAATTTTCCGGAGTGCTAAGCTTGCTACTACTTAATCCCTAGTTTTCAAAGATCGTCAACAAGGCAAGTTCACTTTGACCATGCTTTCATACCTATGTTTTATTGCATTTAGTGGCACCTTTGCAACCACCCCTCAAGTAGTGTTATTGAATCTTTGTAGTTGAGTAGTATGCATGAGGTAGGAACCCATCACCCTGTTACACAAGCCCTGGACGATATTTTATTTTAATGCTACGCTATAGTAGACTGGGTTTGGTATGAGTGCTCGAGAGTGGTGTGAAGAAGGAGGACTTCACGTGAATGACGATAACTCCATGATGGAATCTGCAAGGATTGCATCTTCAAGGCCTCAAGACTTCAAGACTCAAGACAAGAATTCACATACACACCATCGGGTGAAGGATTCGTTGATGGGCACCCCGAGAAACCAGTTGGTTGGCCGGGATGCATGGAGAAGCGCCATGACATCTTCATGGAAAGCTTCACCTGCACTCAAGGAGACGGAAGAATACTTCATGCCCGAAGCTTACCCTCGCAACCGCAAGTCATTATGGGCCTCGCTTGGTTGACCTTAGTTGTGACTCGGCTGGGACGGTAAGTAAAGGTGATGTAGAACTATGGTAGGATGGGATGAGTACCGGATAAAGGGTCGAGGAACTCTTCGAAGACCATGTTTCGTTGTCTTGTTCTCAAACACCAAGTGCGAGAACGAAAAAGAGGGATCGAATCTTATGGTAAAGTGTTAAACCCTTTAGAGGGTTTAAACCTAATCGATTATTCGTGTCCCCTACATTACAAATTGAGCATCCGACTTGGATCTATCTCGAACTCTCAACACCGGATTGATAACTTAATTGTGGGCAACATATGATGATTTTGGGCTATGAGACATCGGTTGGCGAACCATGTCATGACATAGTAAACCCATAGTACGACTTCATTTATTCCTTTGATGTAGGGAAAATAAAATCAGCTTTTACGCAAAACAAAACTCGATACGTTGAGCCACAAAGCCATATTGCATATAGTATAGTTTTACCATCTGTTTATTCATGTTGTGATCTTGCCGCACATTCAATGTAATTTCGACTTACACGGCCGCAACGTATCATGTTGCAGGATTTTCTTCGATTTAGTAAGAGTTACGACATAGGTTACGGTCTCACACTAACCTCGCCGATGGCGTTGATGGGACTCCACACGCTTTTGATTGTTTCCGCTGAGTATTATGAGGTATATATCATTTTACGTTGTTTATACATGTGATTGCACTTTTGATATATACATTGATGTATCGTAAAGCAAAGATATCGATCTGGGATGGCATAAAGAATACATGTAGACTTAATCGCTCGAGGTCGGGTTGCTACAGACTAACAAACGCCTCAAGATATTTTGTTCACCTCATGAACAAAGTATTCATGAAGTTTATGGATAAGTTTGTTGTGGTATTTATCGATGATATTCTGGTATACTCCAAAACACCGTAAGAACACGCCAACATCTCCGGATTGTACTAGGAGAACTCAGAAACATCAGTTGCACGCTAAATTCAGCAAGTGTGAATTTTGGCTAAAGCAAGTAGGTTTTCGGGCCACGACTGACCCAAGAAGGTATCGCCAGAGACCCGAAAGTCAAGGCCGATTTACGGAAATGCCACCAGCCAGCATGTGACGGATGTGCTAAAGTTTCTTGGTATGGCAGATACTACCAGAGATTTATTGAAGGATTCTCCACCATAGCAAAGCCAATGACGCAACTACTCAAGAAAGACAGAAGTTTGAATGGACGGAAGCTATGTGAAAAGTTTCCAAGAACCTAAGAGGAAATCGGACGACAGCACATCAAGACTAATTGTGCCCGATATACACAAAAATTTGAGGTATTTTGTGACGATCTCGAAAAGGCCTTTGCAAGCGATTGATGCAAGAAGGCAAGGTTATCGATATGTTTCCGACAACTTCGCAAACATGAGGAAAATTATCCTGCACATGACCTCGAATTAGCAATAGCTATTCATGCACTCAAGGAATGGAGACACTTTTACTTGGTAATCATAGGAAATATACACGGACCACAAAAGCCTCAAGTATATTTTCACACAACCAGAACTAAATTTACGGCAGCGACGCTTGGTTGGAATTAGTAAAGGATTATGATGTTGGGATCCACTACCACCTGTGCAAAGCAAATGTTGTAGTAGATGCTCCGAAGTCGGAACCCTCTCCGGACAACGATAAAGATGCCAAACTTAAGACCTGAATTCCAGCAGGAATTGCAGCTCAACTGGTGGTCACCAAGGCAGTGTGTCGAACTTAGAATTACAGCCACCCTGATAGAGAAGGTTAAAGAGGCTCAACGTGGACACCCCAAAGCATTGAAGGCATAAAACGGAAGATGAAGTTGGGCAAGGCCTCTAATTCATTATTGATGAGCAAGGAATATTGTGGTATGGAATAGGCTTTATGCACTCAAATATCCATGACCTTAAACAGCAAATCCTAGCTGAAGGCCACACCGCCCATATTCAATCCATCCCGAGGAACAAAATGTACAAAGATCTTTAGGAAACATTTTGGTGGCATGGTATAAAAGAGACATAGCCACGCTTATTGCATGTTGTGACTTTGTCAACGATCAAGGCCGAGCACCGTAAACCGCCTGGCTATTGTAACCAAATAAGATACCCGAGTGGGAAATGGGACGAGATTGAAATGGATTTTGATTGTTGACTCATCAACACCTATGGGACCGGGCGACCGAGTCCCTCAGGTTCTCAGGGGGCGGAGATTGCACAAAGAGCGTAACGAGGCGATGCACACAGCAAGTAGTTTACTCCACCTTTGAGCTCTCCTAGAGAGAATACTCTCACATGCCGCTTGGTTGATTGTATTGTGTTCTTGCTAGGAGATAAATGGAAGCTACAAAACCTAGCCTCGAGTGTGTGTAGTCTCGAGTGAGTCGAATGAACCTAACGGAGCCGAACTCCTTTCTACGCTGCACACGGGCCTCCCTTTTTATAGAAGGCTCAAGGGGTCACCAACCGATGGTAACATAGACGATGGCAAAATGGGAAAACTATAGTCAGCACCGATTGTACAAAGGTACGTTGCATATACCTAACTCGACTAAGGACAAGATCAATGCCCGCCTCGCAGCCTAAATAGTGCAAATGTGGACCGCTGGCGCACCACCGCTTACACGATGGTAGGCTCGCACGCTTATCGCTGCTCCTCTTGCTGCATAGCCCTTTGACACGCCTGCTCGAATAGCCCCATGGCGCCATCGCTACGGATGAGCTGAGCCGAGATGAAGTCCGCCGGCAAGCGCTTTGTCGTGCTGAATCTTGTCGCTGGGAGCTTGTCGCCACCAGCCTTCCCCGGCAAGCTCCTCTTGCGTCGGGCCTTGTTTCTTCGTGCCTTGAGTGCCTCTCCGGCAAGCTCCTCTTGCCGGGTCTTGAATACTTTGTTCTTGAATGGCTCCACAGAGCTGAGGACCTTGGCGGTCACCAGCCAGCCCCGTCAGCTGGTGTCAGAATCGCTCGGCAGGGCAACCAGTTCGGGATACTAGGGTACCTCTACTCTAGTACACCGACAGGAGCTCGCGGCCTAGGGCCACACGGCTCTGAAGCCTGTTGGGCCAGCCCAAAACAGTGCACGGCACGCTGCGTGGCTCAGATCACGCAGTTTTCGCGCCGCATCTACCACGCCCCTCACGAATCGGCACGCCCGGACGTGTGGCGCCGTGGGAGAGATCGTGGGCCTTTAATTGGGAAAACGAACGCCGCCTCCCTCCTTATAAGTAGGGGAACAGGGCAGGACGCCCACTCTGCCATTGCGTCACATTCAAAACCACCGCCCCCCTTCTTCTCTCAACCAAGAGAGCGACGCTCACCCACATCGCCACCGATGTTATCAACGCCGCCGATTCCTCCACCACTTCCGCCATGGGGTCTGGCACGACAAGGGAAAGGCGTGAAGTCGCCAAGGCGCAGCGCTCGCTGGGCGCTGCGTATGAGCGGACTACCTTCGACCTGCTCGACGCTGCAGGAGCTGCGGAGCTGTACTACCTCTTCCGGTCGACGGAGACGCTGGCGCGATCCGCTGCATAAGAGTGATCTCCGCCGCCACATCCGAGAAGGTTTCCATCGGCATCCCTTCTTCGCCTCTTTTTCATGGCTGGCTCGCCCGCCTTTTCCCGAATTCTTTGTGACATCATGAACACATACGGCCTCCGCCTCCTTGATTTCACCCCCAACGCCGCTCCTCACCATGGCAGTTTTCGCGCATCTTTGCGAGAACTTTGTCGGAGTCCACCCAATGTAGCCCTCTTCCGCCACTACTTCATGCCCCGGTTGAGAGAGGAGAGCCGCTGCCGGGGATTGCTTGGATCTCCAGATCGGCAAGAAAGAAGCGTGATTCGAAGGAGAGCTCACAGCAAGTGGGAGGAGTGGAGAGCCGATTGGTGTTGGATTATAGAGGAGAACCCACAGCCTTTCATCGCCTCGCGCCAAACTCCCATAGTGCGCGATAACGATTGGAGCAACTTACACGGAGGATGCTGTTGAAGATTGCCGTGACCGGATCTTGCGCCCGCATGCTGGACTCACCGTGAGGGCGCCATATGCTGGACTTCTCTTCGGCCGCATTGCGCCCCTGGTGAGAGGGGAGGCCTGCTTGGGAATTCCAAAACGCGGCGGACATCATGAGGCCGCGCACCGCCTCAATCGAACTTCACCGCCTTGAGCTGATGATGCTGCCGCGGAGCTGTTCGTCGACCCTGACGCTTCGAGTGGTTCATGTCAGCCAGGGGGTCGTGTTTGTGCAACAACCGCCGCTGACCGCATCCACGCCGATGATGCTGCCAGTACCCCATGGAATCGCTCCAACATGGCAGGAGCCCGCCGACGCTATCGCATCAATTCTTCGATAGCTTGAAGAGGTGCCGATCCGGCCGACGAAAGCGTAGGTGGCTCACCCACGACACCACCGAGCAAGAGATGGAAGCGATTGACAATAAGGTAGGAGGAGGCGGAGGCAGCGTTGCCGCTAGCGTGTTTGGGTTCACTGTGGAGGAAGCAGAGGTACCGAGGCGGCAAGCCTTGCCGACCGAGAAGAGCTTGCCGGTGGGAGGAGCAGGCCGAGCTCGATGATGAGCCGAGCGACTGCCGGGCGCCCCTCCGTTCCAGATAGGCTTGCGCTGGAGGAACTCCGCGCCTCGGCCAAGAAGGCGCTCAGAGGACTGGAGAAGTGGCGGGCGGCAACCGCCAACAGCTGCCTTTGCCTGACGACGCCTCCACCTGACAAGTCACAGCCGCTGAAGCGCCTCACGCGACAAAGAACTGGAGCAGGGCTTTGGGGACCACGGCCTGCACTCCGCCAAGCGGCCCTAGGGAGCCTACTTTCCAGCTCTCGCCGCACCGGAGGCGGAGCGGACTGACTCCTCCGCCTCAGCCCGAGGAAGAGGAAGAAGAGTAAGATCTTGTAGCCGTACTTGTAATCCTTCAATTTTTTTGCTTTTGTCTTGTATCTAACTTGCTTCGCTCAACCCTTCCTTCTGCAGGACGCTGGCCTCGAGGGCGCCAAGAGAGCCAAGACCCCTGTGGTTGTCATCGAAGACGATCCCCCGTGGCGGCAGTGAGGCGCTGGCTCGAGACTCCCTTTGCCGGATCCGCAACCCTTCTTCAGAGCAGCCCCCAAAGCCAGCCCCCAACCAGTAAGTATTTGGTTTGTTTCTACGTTAGGTGTGCATGGGAACTCTTTTCTTCATCGACATCTGATTTGTTGATTTGTGTAGGAGCAGAGCAGCCTCATCTGAGGCCCCGAAGTCACTCTCAAGTTCTGGCTGCCTAACCACGCCCGCCAAGGGAGAATTCTCCGCAAGGAGAGCCTCCGCAGGGGAGGTTTCCTCCGACAAGGGATGCCTCCCGACAAGGGCGGCGCGACGCACCTCCCGGCAGGAGACCGCAGCCACAGATCCCATCGCAGGTAATCTCCTTGCCTGAAAATTTCCCTTTTTCCTTTTCTTCTGTCTTCTTTTGAACATTTGCTTGACTTGTTCTTTTCTTTCTCCGGGATCATCGGGATCCATCTGCCGGAGAGCCGGCGGAGACCGAGGTTGCCGGCGAGGGAGGACGCGCCACAAGCAACAATGACGACGCCAAGAACATGGAGGAGGAGGCTGGCGCCGCGGGTCCGGCCGCCAGGAGGCGGCCATGTTGCCGGGCGAAAGGCTTGGGAGGGTCTCGTGATCGTGACCGACGACCCCGAGTCAGCGGGAGCGCCAGCGCCACGCCGACCGGGCCGATCCCTCCGCCACCGAGCAAAGACCAGTTCGAGGGAGCTTCCCAGCCCACGCCATCTCTCAAGGCCGCGACGGTGTCTTCATCAAGCTTCCATGGGCGCCGAGCTCCTGTGGCGCCTGGCCGAGGGAGAGACCTTCAACGAGGAGCTGCTCTCCTCGGCTTGGTTGTCAAGCATTGACGCGCCAAGCAGCAGAGTGGCGAAGTTCGGGAGAGGAGCAGTCACGATGGGAAGCCGTTGCCGTTTACCGCGCCTCGCCAAGCTAAGCCGGAGTCCGTGGAAGCACTTGTCGCGAGGGCGGAGCGATATGGAGAAGCGCTGAAGAGCTCAAGCGCCAACAAAGAAACTCTCCAGACGCGGGCGTAAGCGCTGGAACAACTTGCCGATGAGCGCATGGCCTTCATCCCGGAGAAGGCCGAGGTCGAGGAGCAGCAAAGGCTTGCCGGGAGAAGCTCTTCGCAAGAAGAAGGTGAGTCTGGCGCAGCTGGAAGATCAAATCCCCATAGCTTAGGAGGAAGATCTTGCCGCTGGGAGCAGTCAATTACGGAGCACTCAAGGAGGCAAAGGACGCTGCCGCTGCTGCCGAGGCTGCCAAGAAGGAATTAGAGACCAGGGTGATGCAGTTGGAGGCCACCCTCCGTAAGAGGGCGAGGAGGTCACCGCGCCGGAAGCACGGAAGCCGAGAAGGACGCCTACATTTTGGCGAAGTTGCAGGTACGTTCTCGCCTGAGAAGATCAAAGAGCCTCGACGCCGCCAAGGACTCCAAGGCAGCATCCGAGTGGAAGCTGCTCTACCCCGATGGAGACGCTTGACGGCACCAAGGAGCGGAAGTGGGTTTGCTGGAGAAGATCAAGGCCAACGAGGAGCTGTTGGCTGCATCGCCACTTAACGCCCATACAACCTTCAAAGAGAATGTGATGCATCGGACGGAGGGCCTTGTGGATACCGCCGCCAACATCGACCAAGAGTCGATGGAGATGGGGATGGTGGATCTCGGGTATTCCACCGACGAGCATCTCCAGCCCACCGCCAAGCCCACTCTGTTCTTCAAGAGTGTGTTGACGGCTCTCCAAATGTCTCCGGAAGGAGATCCCAAAGCAGCTGGGCCGACGAGTCACGCCAAATCTGCAGGGGCTCTTAGAAGGTGCCGATGAAGGTGGCCTTCCGCAATCCAGCGGCCGCCTTTGCTAACGCCCTCAAGTCCCCGCCGCCAATCGGCCGACGTTGAAGCACTCAAGGCCCTTGTCGCACTCCATTGTGGACAGTGGTGAGTGGAGTCAAGAGTTGATGGCCACCGTGCAGACTAGGCCGCCAAGTTTATCTTTCCCTTGTTGCTGCAGCATCATGTTCAGAGAACAATTTATTAGATCAGCCGACAAGTTATTTTGTAATATACTCTATCTTAGGCAACGATCGCAATGTTATTTCCTTCACTGATTTCTTCCTTTGTATGTTTGTGCCCTACGCTATTTAGGGAACTTGTCGATGCGGGCACCTTTGCCGCGAAAGGCCGAAGTGGACGCCGCCAATGTCCGGGCGATGTCATCCGACAAGCAACCTTGTCGTGAATCTGGTTGCAGCTCACTTAAGTTGTTGAGCGGACTCAAACAAAGTAAGGGCGCTAAACTAGCCGCGAGTTGGTTCCTTCACAGACATGTGTTTTCCATACAAAGTACTATCGCTCGAGGAAAATAACTTAAAAATTTAAAAACTGATTGCTCAAACTTTGGCAACTTAGCTTTTCGTTGCTCGCTTCCCGGCAAGGCGATATTTCCTCGAAGCGACATTTGGCGCCCCACACCATTATTATCCTCCCCCGCTAACTTGTATTAAGGACCTTCCTTCTTTGAGAAGAAAGAAGAGAAAATAAAGTTATGGGGCCTAGTGGCTCATTATTGCTTACCGGTGTGGATGCTGCACAAATGTTAGATAACACATGCATAAAGGATTATGAAAGCATGCATTTGACAAGTTGTGCGCAACACATGAGCTTTTATCGATGCACGGGTTCATACCTCCGCTTTGTACAAAGGATTACATGCAACAGCGGCAAGATTTGTAGGTGGTTGCTTGCTTAACAGGTTCCGCAACCGTGCCCTATGGGTAAAACTTACGAAGATGCTCTATATTCTAGGAGTTGCTCACCGAACGCCATCTTCGGTCTCTAGGGCGGACAACGCCAGCCTAGTGACTCATTTCACCCGACAAGGGCCTTCCCACCTCAAGGCCAACTTGTTGGAATTCTTGGCGATTGAACGGACCAAGAACAAGGTCGCTTTCCTCAAGCTTCTCGCATTAACTTTGCGGGTTATGGTAGCGACGCAAAGCTTGTCGATAACGGCAGCTCATACCTGCCCTCAAGACGATCCTCCTCAAGGAGCAGCGCACATCTTGTCGCAGCTGCTCTTGCTCAAGCTCATCATAAGCGAGCACTGAGGTGACCCAGACAACGAAGTTCCGGTGGGGAGAACTGCCTCGCTCCATAGACTAGAGCGAAGGTGTTCGCCGCTGGCTCGATTTGGCGTCAGCCCCGATCGACCAAAGAACCACCGCAGCTCCTCAATACAGTTTCTTCCGACTTGTGCAGCCCGTCGAAAGTTCTGGTCTTGAGTCCTCGTGAGCACTTCAAAGATTTGCCCTCTTCGCTGACCGCTGCTTCGGATGAGCAATGGCTAAAGGCACCTTGGCGCCAAGATCTTGGACGACAGCATGAAGGTGCGACTCATGAATTGTGTGCCGTTGTCGGTGATGATCCGTTAGGAATCCCAAAACGGCAAACAATTGACTCAAGAACTTGATCGCCGATCGTGTCTGTCACCTTCTCATCTGCTTCCACTTCCGCCACTTTGTGAACTTGTCGATTATGCACGCATAAGTACTCAAAGCCCCGACAGCCTGTGGGAAGGGGCCGAGGATGTCAAGCCCCTGCACCAAAAATGGCCAGGATAAAGGGATTGTCCGAGAGCTTGAGCTGGCTGGTGTATCCGCTGAATGGAACCGAACGCTTACACTTGGTTACTTGTGCAGTTGCATCCTCGAGGGCTTCGTCCAGAAGAAACCTTGCCGGAAAGCTTTGCTTGTTAGTGCTCTTGTGCCAATGTGGTGACCACATATGCCTCCGTATCTCCGCCAACAGCTTCGGCCCATCTTCCCGCAAATACACTTCAATTTCACACCGTTGAGTCTTCTTCTGCATGTGATGTTGTCAACAAACTGGTACATACTTGACCGCCGGGCTACTCTTTCCGCTTCTTCTTGCTCTTCGGAAGTTCTCCTGTTCAAGGAAATGGACGATCCGTCAGGCCCATGTTGGAGCTTGTGGCTCGACAACAAGAACTAAAGGCACATCTGTCGCCATGGAACATCAGCTTCTACGGCAAGAACCTCGCGCTCACCGAGCTTGATGATCCTCGCAAGCTTGCCGAGCAAAACTTGTCGAGAGCGCCCGCTTCAACGAACAAACCCTAGGGCTTGTCGGAGCAGATTGCTCACCTATATCTCGTGTTGATTTTGGGACCTTCTTACGGCGGCTTCAGGAGCTCACGGAAAGTAGTCACCGTAAACCAACTTCCTCTTCTTGTTTTGTCCAGCTTGATGGTGTTACAGCTTGGTTGAGTCAGCTTGAGCACAAAATCCTGGTTCCATGTGTAACTTGAGGCGGCGACTTTGACAAAGCCATCAGCAATATCATTCTCGAGCTCTTGAACATGTTCCATTTGCAGGCCTTCAAAGTGCTCTTCTAGCTTTCTCACTTCATCAACGAGGCTTCCATCAACGGACTCGATAATCTTTGTTTACTTGGCAGACGACAAGCTGCGAGTCACACCCGACGATAAGCTTCCTAATCCCAAGGTCCATCGTTATCCCCGAGGCAAGCAAGCCTCATACTCAAGCAGATTATTTGTTGCTTGCCCTTGGGAAAGTGCATTTGACTATGTACTTGAGGTGCTCTCCGTGGTGCGATAAAAAAGACGCCAAGCACCGGTGCCTTGCAGCGAGAAGGCACCATCAAAATACATCGACACTCTTTACTTGCTTCCTTGACGGGATGCTCGCTCGAATTTCTTCGCCTTATGCTACGCCCACTCGCTATAAATTCTGCCAATGCTATGCTCGATAGTTGAAGTGCTTTCAAACTTGAGGCCAAAGCTTGATGCCCAAAGGCCCACTGACAATCTTGCCCGTTGCTTCGGATTTTGCAATATCCTTTTCAAAGGGAAAGCGAGTGACAACTGTTATCTCATGTGCTTGAAGTAATGGCGAGCTTCGAGGCCATGAGGAGGCCGAAAAGCAACTTCGACACCGTAGTACTTTGATCTAGCCCCGCAGAAGGGAGCCGACAAAATAGATCGGGCGCTGCACCATCCTTTTCTCAGATCTTCTCGCAATCTCGCGCAGATCCGCTCTTGTCGGGACCAGAGCTTGACGGAGAAGTCCTCGCTTGTCGCTAGATGCATCTCGCCTCGCTGCCGGCTCGCCATCTGCCTCTTTTCCGCTACTAACGCAGCACTAACCATTTTGATTGGTTGCTGCTATATACAGCAGCAACTTCTCTTATGGCTTAGGTGCGATAAGTATTGGAGTGGAGGACAGGTACTTCTTCAAGTCTCAAGCAGACAGCCTCCGCTTCGGGAGTCCATTTCATTGACCTGCTTTTTCAAAATCTTGAAAATGGCAGGGCTGCCAGCAGACCTAGAGATAAACTCTGCCGAGAGCAGCCACGCAACCGCAAGTCTTCAACATCCTTGACGCGCTTTGGTGCTTCAATCTGCTCAATGGCTTTAATCTTGTCGGGATTGGCTTCAATTCCCTCCGAGACACGAAGAACCCGAGAAGCTTGCCGGAAGGAACTCCAAACACGCACTTCTCGGGTTGAGCTTGAGGTTGATCTTGCAGATTTGCAAAAGTCTCATCCAAATCTTGAACGAGAGTTGCTTTGTCCTTGCTTCTGACCACTATGTCATCCATGTAGGCTTCTACATTTCTGCATTTGGGGCTCAAAAGCGCCAGGACCACTCACAAACGTTGAACCAGCATTCTTCAAACCGAAAGGCATCCGTGATGAAACAAGATGTGCCACATGGTGTAATGAATGCGGTTTTCCTCATCCTCTTCTCGCCATGAAGATCTGATGATATCCTGAGTATGCATCAAGAAATGAAAGCAAATCACATCCAGCCGTGGAGTCAACAATCTGGTCGATACGCGGAAATGGAAATGGGTCTTTGGGACAAGCTTTATTAACATCCGTGAAGTCAATACAAAGTCTCCATTTCCCATTTTCCTTATGCATAACCGCCGGATTGGCCAACCACGGGATGGAGCACTCTCTAACAAGGCCTGCTGCTTCCAACTTCTTGATCTCTTCGCTATGAACTCTGGCGCCCACCGCTCGCTTCGACTTTTTTGCTTGACGGGCCGCGATGAGGACAGACAGCTAGGTGGTGCTCAATTACTTTCTGAACACCGGGATGTCGACGGTTGCCATGCAAACACATCGACATTCGCCTCGCAGGAAAGCAACGAGCTCGCTTCCTATTTAGGGTCAAGCGTGGCACCGATGGTGAAGGTACCACCAGCGCCGCCCTCCTTGGCGGACACCTTCTTGGTCTTCGGCGGAGCTGCCATCATCTTCTTGCACTTGCCGGTGGAGCTCGATGAAAGCGCCCTCGACGGTAGTGCAGCACCAAGAGGTGCGCTTGACGGAGTGAGCATCGAGCTCTTGCCGGACTTGGTCTTCTTTCTTCCCCGGAGCTTCAGCGCAAGTGACTTGCTATCCGTCGCAGCTGCCGCATCCCGTAAATCTTGTCGGCGCAGATAAGAGCATCTTTTGTCGCCATGAACAGAAATGACACTTATCGGGCCGGGCATCTTGAGCAAATTGTATGCATAATGAGAGGCTGCCATGAACTTGGCAAGTGCCGACGACCAAGTATCCCATTGTAGGGCAATGGGAAATCAGCGACGCCAAATGTGACCCTCTCACCCCCGGTTGAGCTCGCTGCCAAATGTTACCGGCAAAGTTATCTTCCCTTGGGCTTGCTCCTTCCTGGTTGATTCCTTGAACGTGCTGCCTCTTCGAGCTCGCCGTCAGGATTTGAAGCTTCGAGCATTGCAGAGGAGATCAGGTTTAAACCGCCCCGCCAACTAACATCTTGGTGACCTTGAGGTTGCGGATAGTTGGTGAGACCAACATCGGCAAGCACCGACCGCAGTTACGCGATCAGGGTGGTCCTCAATATCAAAGATGATAGGCGGTTGGACCACTTCAGAGGTTCACGTGACTCCACGGATGGTTCTCGCTGCATTAACCTCCCGCATCCATTGCTTGAGTTGGCGGTGGAGGTATGCAGAGAAGCACCACCGCCAACGCAGAACCTCTGTTGCTTTTTGAAACTCCTGCTCATCGCCTTCATCGCCTTCCATATCTTCATCATCATCTTCGCTCTTCATCCTTGTCGCGCCGCTGGGAGGTCTGTCTCTTGCCGCTTGCTTGGCCTTGCCACAAGCCCCCTCCCCGCCGGGTCTTCTTGCTAGCTGCCCTGTAACCTTCCTCGGCCTTCTCCTTGTCTCGCCGATTCAGCCTTCGCTGTTCTACAAGCTGCTCGACTTTCTTGCAGCTCGAGGTCGTGGGCCCTTGGTGCGTGAATCTTACAGATCGCTTGTTGGAGCTGTCCTGTTGTCGGCGTCGCCACATTTGGCGGTCGGTGTCACGGTAACCTCCTTGCCGGAGACGCCAACCTTGGCCTTCTTGGCGCCACCTCCATTGCCGGACTGCTCGACAACTAGTACCTCTTTCTCTTCTTCTTTCGTTGTTCCGCCGCGCTTTTCTTGCCGGGCGGTCTCCTCACCGCCGATCCTACTCCCGCATTCTCTCCCGGGAGTCTTCTTCCTTCCTCAAAGACGCACACTTGTCGCCCGTGGCATAGAGCTCATCGACGTCCTGACTTTACACATCGCCATCTCCTCCTCATCCCCGCGTTCCGCATGTTCGATGAAACGCTACCGATCACCAAGCGTGGTGGACATCCGATGTTGTAGCACACGATCAATCTTCGATGAACTTGCGCAGGACTCTCCTTCCTTCCGGGCGAGCAGGTGAAGGTCACTCTCCGGCCATGAGGCTTGTGGTCACCGTGAAGGCGCCGACAAACCGATGGCACAGATTCGCCCAAGAAGATATGGAACTGTCCGCAAGTGCATGAGCCAAGATCTCGACATTTGGCTTGAGTACCGCCGGAAGTAGTTGGCGAGATCTTGTCGCCTCGCCCCCCGCAGCCTGCACCGCAATGGTGTAGATGCCGAGGAATTCGGCGGGTGTGTCCTGCCATCATACTTCTCTCGCACATCCGCTTGAAGTTTTTCTTGTCGGGCCACCGGACTTGCAGCAGCTCACGAGTGAACACAGGCAACCTATCGCAGACGGCAAGTCACCCGTTCTCTCGGCGCTTGCATGTCGAGAAGGGCCCAGCGCTGGTCGGATTGACGCCGCTTCGGGCGCCGATGCGAAGTTCGAGCGCCTTCTTGTTGCCGTTTGAGAACTTGGCGCTGATCACGGCGAAGCTCAGGATCCGGCGACGCGTGGAGTCGCCGCCGAGGTGGATCCGAGGAGCTGGTGATCTTGGCCTTCGATGGGGAGTGCATGGTGGTTGCACTTCATAGGTTTCGCCGCCACCGCTCGCGTTTTGTCGCTCGCGCCGCAAGGATGCGGTTGGTTGCCGCGAGTGTCGCCATTGGCAAAGCCGATGAGACTCGATGGTGGCCTCCATTCGCCGACCTTGTCGGCCTTTGAGGGTAGTCTAGAAGCAGTTGAGCTTTGCCAAGGCTTCGCTGGAGTGGTGGTGGCAATGGCGACGGCGCGAGGAACGGATGTGCTCGAACTCTAACCGTTAGAAGGAGCAGCATCCCGCCCAGCGATCGTATTCGCCATACCAGCATGTCAAGGCGCATGCTGATCTCGAGGGCCTCGGATCCTCCAGCTTGGCCTTGATCCAACGAGCGATGGCGCTATGAGCACCATGACGCTTGTCGGGTCCCGCGCCTCGAGATGGACGCTGTGCGATCAGACGCCGAGGCCCGCGCCGCTTGTCCTTGACTTGGCAGCGCTGGGCTCCTCGACGACGTTGGTTCTCCGCTGGGCCTTTCCCCACCACTCGCCAGCCCGTGGTGGTGGGTTTGACGCGGACGGCTCGCTGCCGCCAAGCCTTCTTCTTCGGTGGCATGTTGATGAAGGTGATGAAGAAGTTGCTCGTGACCGCTGGATCAGGTTCACACAGCCTCGACGCCTCTACCGCGCCGCCAAAGATGTCGGGAAGTTGATCGTGACCCATTTAACACCTATGGGACCTGGCGGACCAAGTCCCTTGTGGTTCGGAGGGGGGCGGAGATTGCACAAAGAGCAGATCGAGGCGATGCACACGAGCAGTTTACCCAGCTCGAGCTCTCCGAGAGATAATACTCCCTACCGCCGCTTGGTTGATTGTATTTTGTTCTTGCTAGGGAGCAATGGAAGCTACAAAACCTAGCCTGAGTGTGTGTAGTCTCGAGTGAGTCGAATGAACCGAACGGAGCCGAACCCTTTCTACGCTGCACACGGGCCTCCTTTTATAGGCTCAAGGGGTCACCACGATGGCAACGACGAGGGCAAAATGGGAAAATCAGAGCTGGTGCACCGACTTGTACAAAGGTATAAAGGCATATACCTAACTCGACGGCAAGGGACAAGATCATTAATGCCCGCCCCTCGCCGCCTAAACAATGCAACAGGGACTGCCAAGTGCACCACCGCTTGCCACGATGGTAGGCTCGCAGCGCCGCTTATCGCTGCTTCCCTCGCCGCTGCACAGCCTTTGACACGCTGTTCGGAATAGCCCCATGGCGACATCGCTACGGATGAGCTGGAGCGGAGATGAAGAGAGGTTGCTCGCCGCGCAAGCGCTTTGCCGCTGCTGAATCCTTGTCGCGCTTTGGGAGCTTGTCGCCACTAGCCTTCCCGCAAGCTCCTCTGCCGGGCCTTGTTTCCTTCGTGCCTTGAGGGCCTTCCCGACAAGCCCTCTTGCCGGGTCTTGAATACTTTGTTCTTGAATGGCTCCATAGGAGCCGCTGAGGACCTTGGCGGTCACCAGTGCCAGCCCCGCTGGTGTCAAGAATCGCCTGCGGCACGAGTTCGGGATACTAGGGTACCCCTACCTAGTACACCGACAGAGATTGGAATGGATTTTATTGTTGGACTACTCTCACACGACACGGACATGATGCCAGATGGGTCATCACCGATAGATCGACTAAAGTAGCGACTTCATCCCCGTGAAGACAACACACACCACTCAGAATCTTGCTAGGCTCTACCTCTCCCATATCGCTTGCTTACATGGAGTCCCAAAGAAAATAATCTCTGACAGAGGCACTCAATTGCCTCCGATTTTGGGATCACTTACAACAAGCTCGAACTCAGCCGGCATTCAAGATCGCATACCATCCCTGCATGTATGGGCAAACCGAGCGAGTAAACCAGATTCTAGAAGATATGCCGAGAGCATGTGTCCTCACCTATGGGACCAGCTTGGGAGGAGAGCTACCATACACAGAATTCAGATATAACAACAGCTATCACCCAGCCTCGCAATGGCACTATTTGAAGCTCAGACGGACGAAGATGTCGACTCGCTAAATTGGTCGGAAACCGGAGATACCATATCTTTGGCCCTGCACCTGCTCAAAGAGGTCAAGATAAAGTCAAGGTAATTAAGGACCCACTCAAGACAGCCCAAAGTCGATAAAAGAGTTATTACGATCAAGCATCGTGGAGTCCATTTTGAACCGTGAATTTGTGTACCTACGAGTATCCCCTATGAGAGGCCTGCACCGATTCAAGATTAAAGGGAAGCTAGCACCAAGATTCATCGACCTTTCAGATAGTAGCACGAAGAGGCACGGTGGCCTACCAGCTAGACTTCACTCAAGAATTATCCGACATCCACGACGATTCCATGTCTCCCAATTGAGGAAGTGCGTAGCAACCCAGAGAAACAAGTACCCCATAAAAACATTGACGGCAACCAGACTTTCACGATCGGGAGCATCCGATAAATATCTTGGAAGAGTCGAAGGAGAAACCGACAGAAACCATCAAGTTCTTCAAAGTTCAAGGAGCAACCACACCGAGAATGAAGCCACTTGGGAAAGAGAGGATTTCCTTCAGCGAGCACCCACAATTATTTGAGGATCAACTGGAATCTCGGGACTAGATTTTTCCTAAGGGGTAGGTGTTGTGACACTCAAAATTTTTCCTTCGGTTTTCTTCAAAATTTTGTTGGATTTGAAGGAGGTCTCCAAACCCTTCCAAAAATCTCTCTCAAAAGCTTTTTCCTCCGCAAATATTTTACTTTTGCATGTCCTTCAACTCTAGTGTTTGGTTTTTAAATTTTTCTTCCGATTGCCTCTTCTCAAGAATTCAAGAAAATCTTTGAAGTTTATTTTCTTTCAAAAGAAACTCTAGGAGTTTTTCATCCTCTCCCATATTTGAAATCATTCATGATTTGGCCATGCACCACATGGTAAAATCTTCCCAAATATATCTCCTCCACTTTGGGCAATCCAAACATTCTGTCTCAACTAGTTCAACCTCTTCTGAATTTTTATTTCATTTAATTCTCTCCCAAATTTTTTCTGTCTATTATTTTGAGCCTAGGTAATTTGCAAAGCAAGTACCTTAATGCATTCGAAGTTTTGACCTCAAACCAACTCCCTTGGGTAGTCCTTGGTACCCACAACCTAGAACAATCAAGAACCACCTCTTCCTGCTCAAAGATTTCAAATTATAGTCTCTCGCAAGTTTGGACCAGAATTGCCAAATTTGGTGAAATTCATATCTACACTACTCCAAAAATTCCAAAATATTCAGGCAGCCTCTAGATGTAATGAGAGGCCCCTCCACCAAAAACCAGCTCAAGGAAAATCCTTACATGCCTAGATCATTCTGTCGAACACCTTGCATGCACTGCTTCTCGCTCATCTTCGCTAAGTTCGTAGTTTCAAAGGTCGATCTTCGCCGTAAATTCAGTCACATGCTCACAGGCACTTGGCACATTTCTCACGGCCTAGCTTGCTTGTCCGGAGCCTCACATGCGTGTTTGGCGCTGCTCGGGCGCCGGTGGCACTCCTGCCCCGCGCTGGGCGTGGTCTTGCGGTGGCGTAACCACCGAGCGCCGACAGGGAGCGTAACGGCGATAACGCCGCTCGGGCGCCGCCAAACCCCCGGTGGCTCCGCAGGCCATTTCTCGCCAACAAGATGCATGCAGCACTGCCGCCAGAACTCCCGCACGCCAGAGCGCTGCTTCGCCGCCGACGGGCCAGGCGGCCGCTCGCCGAGGACAAGCCGTGAACCCCGCCTCCTTGCTGAGTTGGACACGGGATGGCACCAGTTCGCCGCCTAGTCGGTGCTCAAGCTCCTAAGCCGACTGCAACCACAGCGCCGTCAGAATCACCTCGCCGAGAACCCTGCTTCGGAATCGCCTCGGGCGGCTATATAGCACCCCGAGCTTGCTCTCGCCTCAGACACCTCCACTACCTCTCCAGACTCGCCAAGTCCCCGGAAGGGCCACGAGGAGCTCTCCTTCCCGACCCGCCACTTGCCCGCCTGCCTCCACCGTGATTCACTCCGTGAGGTCACTCCATCGCCTCTAACCTCGCTGACACCTCTCATGCTATCACGAGTCTAACCCTCCTCAATTCCACCTCCGCAGCTTCTCCGACGAGGTCCACGACCACCCGAATAGCCGTCCGCCGAGCAAGCTTGCCGCCGCCGATGAGGTACTCGCCAAGCCACCACCACCACCTCCCATAGACGCGAATGGCGCCTGAACACGGAGGTACTCTCCGATCTCCTCGCTTGCCGTGATCGCCGCCGGCGCACCACCGCTGCCTCGGCGCCAACGAGCCCCAATCCTCGCTTGAAATTTCAAACCTGACGGGTGGGACCCGCCCATCAGCCTCTTTTGTTTTTTTGAATCTTTTCTGAAAGCGCATTTTGACAAATACGCCCACTCGAACCGCTTTTTCTAGATTTTTCGCAAAGCCCCCGAAGTTTTCTGTTTCATTACAGATGGGTCCTCGGTTAAAACCCTTATAACTTTTTAACAGTAAAGGAATTTTTGAGTGATTCTTTTTCTGTCCTCTTCAAATTTTTGTCTAGTGTTTTGTCATATTTATTTGAAAATATTTGATCAACTTTCTGTACCCCACGGTATTTACGTTAGCTGCGGTATTTTTGTGTACCGAGATACCAAGGAGGTGACGGAACCGCTAACTTCGCCGAGCTAGACCCCGAGTAATCCAACCAGGCAAGCAAAGTTTGAACTTTTGATATGATGAGTGTCCGGGCATGTTTGCATTATTTTGTATCATGGCACGCTCATGAGCATTTCGATGATAGTTCATCTCGTGAGCATTGAGGCAAATGAGCTTGGCAAATCCATCGCTTGTTGGAAACTCGCTGCATGGCCATGAGTTGGCATGAGTATGGGTAAGATGGCAGTGTTGTAGCATGCCAGCTTATGCCATATCGCTGACCCGTGTCAACATAAATCACCGATTCCGTCCCCGCCCTCCCTTTCGATTACCACCGCTTCCCGCAAGGGATACGGCTTAGTAAGTTGCAAACCACTTCCGGTACACACCAATTCGAGAGGCCGGATGAAGGTTCCATGGCCCTGGATTAAAGCCTTTCATCCGTCAGGGGCATGGGTGTTTCCGTTGGGACCGAGAGGGGGCACCCCTTAGAGCGCCGATAAATAAATTTGATCCCATGCTAATCGAGATTGTGATCTCCCGCCTCAAAGTTTTTCTTAAACGCTGTCTAGGGTGATTCCTGCAACGGAGGTATGATGGGTGTGTACTCGCTAGTTGTGTTTCTTTCGAATACCAGAACGGAACTAGTCCTTCGTGATTACGGAAACTGCTGGCTGTGGACAATTTTGGTACAAACTCGCAGAGTCAAAATTTTGAATTCTCTTATTCATATCCAAGTACCGTGTTCATCACATCTTGTCAAGTGTCGGCCTCGTGATGAAACTCCCGAGAACCATTTGAGTATCAAATGTTTATTTTCCCGTGAATGGACTAACCCGCTTATTGTCTTGTGCTGAATATTTTCCGTGAGCACTATATCTCGCCGCTATGAATGATGTATTATAAGCCCTTTCGCGATGTCGCCAGACGTCCGATCATGTATTGTTGTCACTTATTTTTATTATAAGCCCTTCGCGATGTCGCCGACGTCCAACGCGGCATTGTTGTCATTTATTTTATTATAAGCCCTTCGCGATGTCGCCGACGTCCGATCGCGCATTGTTGTCATTTATTTTATTATAATCCTTTTCGCGATGTCGCCGACGTCCGATCGCGACATTGTTGTCATTTATTTTGTTATAAGCCCTTTCGTGATGTCGCCGACGTCCGATCGCTGCATTGCTGTTATTTATTTTTATTATAAGCCCTTTCGTGATGTCGCCCGACGTCCGATCGTGGCATGCATGTATTTTATTTCAATATAAGCCTTTATGAGGTGTCGCCGACGCCTCGACCGTGGGTATGTTTTGCTCATTTGTTCACCCTTCGAGGCGCCGCCTGCATAATCCGATCGGTTTTGAGTTTATCTTCTTGGTTTTCGAGCGACTACCGCCGATTCACTTCTTATTTATTTTTTCTATACTGTTTTAATTGAGCATTGTTAAAATTAATCATGTCGCACTCATGCATTCATTTGTTATATCTTTTGTCCGAACTGTCTTAAGTAGTACTTTCATAGTACTCACCGCTTGTTGATTTGGCCAGATGTCGACGGCTACGATCTCATGGATGAAGAGTTCGATAGCGAGTCCGACGCCTAGAGGAATCCCAAATACCTCGTATGCACTCTCGGATTAGTCATTGTGATATATCCGCCTCGCTACCCAAATAAATTCATCGAGCCTCACCTAGACGCCGATGAGCCGCCAAAGGCAAGAGACATATTAACCAATTCCATGGTGTTATTCCACCAACCACTCATATCTCGAGTCAAGAGTATTTCCACCCCACACCTTTTGTGCCAGATCCGCCATCATGTATAATTATTGGCGTGTTGTAATAATTGGTTGGGCATCTTCAGTCCGACCCTCGTAATATTGTAATGCTACCGCTTTTGTATCAAAGTTTTGTCTACCGATATGGAGGATTTTCCTCATATTGATTTCATAGGTCGGTTGTTCAATAAATAATTTTATTGAAAACCGGTCGTGGCACCGTCTGTTATCATCAACCATCCTCCATCACCAATTTCATGATGCTCACTGCCAGGCGTGAGTAATTCCATCATAGGCTTGCTGGACGGTGATGGGATGGATGAGATTTATCATGTAATCGAAGTTAGCTTTGTTAGGTTTGATCCCTAGTATCCACTATGTTCGAGATTGATGTTGCTATGACTTTGCTATGCTTAATGCTTGTCACTAGGGCCCGAAAAGCCATGAATTCAGATCTGAACCTATTATGTTTTCATGAATATATGTGTGTTCTTGATCCTATCTTGCAAGTCTATAGTAACCTACTATGTGTTATGATCCGCAACCCCAAGTGACAATAATCGACCACCCCGTGATGACCATAGTTAGAGGAGTTCATGTATTCACTATGTGCTAATGCTTTGTTCCGTTCTCTATTAAAAGGAGGCCTTAATATCCCTTAGTTTCATTAGGACCTCGCTGCCACGGGAGGGTAGGACAAAAGATGTCATGCAAGTTCTTTTCCATAAGCACGATGACTATATATGGAATACATGCCTACTTTACATTGATGAATTGGAGCTAGTTCTGTCACCCTATGTTATGATGTTACATGACGAACCGCATCCCGCATAATTATCCATCACTAATCCGTGCCTACGAAGCTTCCATATATCGGTTCTTGCTTATTTACTTTTTTCGCTAATGTATATCTACTACAAAAATACCAAAAACATTACTTTTGCTGTCATTACTTTTGTTACCGCTACCACCACTATCATATTACTTTGCTACTAAACACTTTGCTGCAGACACTAAGTTTCCGTGTGTGGTTGAATTGACAACTCAGCTGCTAATATTTGAGAATATTCTTTGGCTCCCTGCACAGTCAAATCAATAAATTTGGGTTGAATACTCTACCTCGAAAACTGTTGTGATCCCCTATACTTGTGGGTTATCAAGGGTTGGCACGACGAGCTCCAATTGCGCTATGGTCTATCCGCACCACCGCCACCAAACCAGGGGCGAGACCCCATTCTTCCTCGCTCACGGTTGAAGCAGTCCTTCCTCACGAGGTTAAGCATCGCCCAAGACGGGTCCCGGCGCTCATGAAACGCAGCAGGACGCCACACGGGATGGACCTCGGCTAGGGAGGAGCGCCGCCAAGCTGCACCGAGGGCGGCAAGGTACCAGAAAGCGCCAAGGGCGATACCACCGCCAGAAGGCCCGCTTCCAGACGCCGAGGTGGGCGACCTGCCTTGAGGCAGGTCCTCTCCAGGAAGGGCTACACAAGCTTTCACCCATGTGGGAGGGCCTGCTCAGGTCGCCCACGCCTCGTGCTCGGCGCCGCTACTCGAGACGCAGGACGGATACCTATCCGTAACGCCTGAACATCCAAAGACTCCTAAGTTCTACCCATGAAGCAAGGCCCAGAGCTCGTGAAGAAAGGCCCAGAGCCTGTGAAGAAGGCCCGTGCCTGTGAAGAATCGCCACCCGTGACACTCTCACGTATTAATGAGTGGGTCTGTACACGCCGAGTCTCGTGAGCGCCGCCTCAGCCCCGGGCTCCTCCCACGCCTAGTGGCAGCACTTAGCTCCGCTACCGTGAGAAGACTTGAAGACAAGATTAGGTGCCGGACGCGCTTTTCATTTGCTTTCTTAGTTGGCTTGTTTTTCCTTAATCAAAGTTTGCTTTGGTGTTCCTTGCTGATTCGATTCCCCGCCTTACCGTGATTTTCCAGCTCGTTCGCCGTTTTCTCTTCGTGATACCTCGCGAGGGGGCTAGGCAGCGCCTCGCGCTTTTCTTTCTCCGCTTCTCGCGAGCCACCCTCGCTCGAGCCCGAAAGCTGGTGCATCTCTCCTAATCTATGCCCCACGGGTATCGCGATACAAAACGCCGGGTCAAGGCTTGGGTGAACGACTAATCTCCCGCAAACTCCCTAACAAATTTTTGCAGTTCCCGAGCAATCGCAGACCACAAGGTTAAGACGGACACGAGGAAATGAACGCCAGAAGGAGGAGGGCGCCAATGCACCAAAGGTTATCTTTATGCGCAAATAGCCACACAACACCAAAACAACAAGCGAGCATAATGGTTAATAAGTTATGGTTTGATACACGCCTCCGCCCATGCTGGTTTCATTTCGATGTAGGAAGGAAAGGGGAACATAACAAAGCGGCGATCGCTTCACAAGAGAGCCGACGGGGCAGGCCTTGGCGACGCCCCGGTCTAGTCGACCTCTTCGCGCTTCAGCGATGCGCTGCAACGAGATCGCACCCACTACCACCTTCAAGCGGGCGCGACGGCGGGCGGCCGATCAAGGCCATCGCTGCTGAACTGCCGCCAAGGGAGGAGCCACCATAGCGACGAGGCGCGCCGGGCGGGTTCGCCCCTCCTCGCCTCACCATCGCCAAGGCCGAGCACCTCCGCTGTCGCTCACCTCGGGCAGCATCCGACGCGCGCACTGCCTTTCCCTAACACACCTCACGAAGAGGGTCGCGCCGCTGAACTTGAAGTGGAGGGTGCACCGCCTGCCTGTGCCGCTACCGATGACCCACAAGTATAGGAGATCTATCGTAGTCCTTTCGATAAGTAAGAGTGTCGAACCCAACGAGGAGCGTATGAAATGATAAGCGGTTTTCAGTAAGGTACTCTGCAAGCACTAAAATTATAGGTAATGATAGTTTTGTGATAAGATAATTTTAACGAGCAACAAGTAACAAAAGTAAATAAAGTGCAGCAAGGTGGTCCAACTTTTTGTAGCAAAGGACAAGCCTCGACAAACTCTTATATAAAGGAAAGCGCCCCGAGGACACATGGGAATTATCGCAAGCTAGTTTTCATCAGGTTCATATGATTTATGCTCGTACTTTGATAATTTGATATGTGGTGGACCGTGCTTGGGTGCTGCCTGCTACCTCTTGAGCACTGCGTTAGTTTTCCTTGAAGAGGAAAGGGTGATGCAGCAAAGTAGCATAAGTATTTCCCCGCTTTTTAGAACCAAGGTATCAATCCAAGAGGAGGCCACGACGAGTCCCTCGCACCTACACAAACAAATAAATCCTCGCAACCAACGCGATAAGGGGTTGTCAATCCCTAGACGGTCACTTACGAGAGTGAGATCTGATAGATATGATAAGATAATATTTTTGGTATTTTTGTGATAAAGATGCAAAGTAAAGAAAGTAAAACAAAAACGGCGCCAGAAATAGCTTGTTGTCGGGAGATTAATATGATGGAAAATAGATCCAGGGGCCATAGGTTTCACTAGTGGCTTCTCTCAAGAGCATAAGTATTTACGGTGGGTGAACAAATTACTGTTGAGCAATTGACAGAATTGAGCATAGTTATGAGAATATCTAGGTATGATCATGTATATAGGCATCACGCCCAAGACAAGTAGACCGACTCCCCGCATCTACTACTAGTACTCCACACATCGACCGCTATCCAAAGATGCATCTAGAGTATTAAGTTCATAAGAACAGAGTAACGCTTTAAGCAAGATGACATGATGTAGAGGGATAAATTCATGCAATATGATAAAAACCCCATCTTTTTATCCTCGATGGCAACAATACAATACGTGCCTTGCTGCCCCTACTATCACTGGCAAAGGACACCGCAAGATTGAACCCAAAGCTAAGCACTTCTCCCATTGCAAGAAAGATCAATCTAGTAGGTCAAACCAAACTGATAATTCGAAGAGACTTGCAAAGATAACCAATCATACATAAAAGAATTCAGAAGATTCAAATATTGTTCATAGATAAACTTGATCATAAACCCACAATTCATCGGTCTCAACAAACTCGCCGCAAAAGAAGATTACATTGAATAGATATCCACGAGAGAGGGGGAGAACATTGTATTGAGATCCAAAAAGAGAGAGGAAGCCATCTAGCTAATAACTATGGACCCGAAGGTCTGAGGTAAACTACTCACACTTCATCGGAGAGGCTATGGTGTTGATGTAGAAGCCTCCGATCGATGCCCCTTCCGCGGAGCTCCTAACAGGCCCTAAGATGGGATCTCGTGGGCTGTAGGTTGCGGCGGTGGCATTAGGTTTTGGCCCGTGATCCGACCGCTTGGGGGTAATGAGGTATATATAGGAGGAAGAAGTACGGCAGTGGAGCAACATGGGGCCCACGAGGGTGGAAGGCGCCTGGGGGTAGGCGCCTCTACCTCGTGGCTTCCTGGTAGTTTTCTTGGCGGGTCCAAGTCCTCTCGATCATGTTCGTTCCGAAAATCACGCTCCCAAGGTTTCATTCCATTTGGACCTGCTTGATATTCTTTTTCGCTAAACTCAAATAGGCAAAAAATAGCAATTCGGGTTGGGCCTCCTGTTAATAGGTTAGTCCCAAAAATAATATAAAAGTGAATAATAAAGCCCAATAATGTCCAAAATGAAGATAATATAGCATAGAGCAAACAAAATTATAGATACGTTGGAGACGATCAAGCATCCCCAAGCTTAATTCCTGCGTCGCCCTGAGTAGGTAAATGATAAAACAGAATTTTTGATGTGGAGTGCTACTTGGCATAATTTCAATGTAATTCTTCTTAATTGTGGTATGAATATTCAGATCTGAAAGATTCAAGATAAAAGTTCAATATTGACATAAAAATAATAATACTTCAAGTATACTAACTAAGCAATTATGTCCTCTCAAAATAACATGGCCAAAGAAAGTTCATCCCTACAAAATCATATAGTTTAGTCATGCTCCATTTTCATCACACAAGAATGCTCTCATCATGCACAACCCCGATGACAAGCCAAGCAATTGTTTCATACTTTAGTAATCTCAAACTTATAAACCCTCATGCAATACATGAGCGTGAGCCATGGATATAGCACTATGGGTGGAATAGAGTATGATGATGGGGGTTATGTTGAGAAGACAAAAAAGGAGAAATCTCACATCAATGAGGCTAATCAATGAGCTATGGAGATGCCCATCGACTGAAGTTAATGCAAGGAGTAGGGATTGCCATGCAACGGATGCACTAGAGCTATAAATGTATGAAAGCTCAACAAAAGAAACTAAGTGGGTGTGCATCCAACTTGCTTGCTCACGAAGACCTAGGGCACTTGAGGAGGCCCATTGTTGGAATATACAAGCCAAGTTCTATAATGAAAAATTCCCACTAGTATATGAAAGTGACAAAACAAGAGACTCTCTATCATGAAGATCATGGTGCTACTTTGAAGCACAAGTGTGGTAAAGGATAGTAACATTGTCCCTCTCTCTTTTCTCTCTTTTTGGGCCTTCTTTTTTATGGCTTTCTTTTATGGCCTTTCTTTTTTATGGCCTTCCTCACTTGGGACAATGCTCTAGAGAATGATGATCATCACACTTCTATCTATTTACAACTCAATGATTACAACTCGATACTAGAACAAAGTATGACTCTATATGAATGCCTCCGGCGGTGTACCGGGATATGCAATGAACCAAGAGTGACATGTATGAAATATTATGACGGTGGTATTCGCCACAAATACTATGTCAACTACATGATCATGCTAAGCCATATGACAATGATGAACGTGTTATGATAAACGGAATGGTGGAAAGTTGCATGGCAATATATCTCGGAATGGCTATGGAAATGCCATAATAGGTAGGTATGGTGGATGTTTTGAGGAAGATATAAGGAGGTTTATGTGAAAGAGCGATCATATCATGGGATTTGATGCACCGCTAAGTTTGCACCAACTCTCAATGTGAGAAAGGGCAATGCACGGTACCTAAGAGGCTAGCAATGATGGAAAGGTGAGAGGCGATAATCCATGGACTCAACACTAGTCATAAAGAACTCACATACTTATTGCAAAATCTACAAGTCATCAAAACCAAGCACTACGCCAAGATGCTCCTAGGGGATAGATTGGTAGAAAAGACCATCGCCGTCCCCGACCGCCACTCATAAGGAGGACAATCAAAGAACACCTCATGTTTCAAATTTGTTAGATAACATTTACCATAATGCATGCTACGGACTTGCAAACTTCAACACAAGTATTTCTCAAATTCACAACTACTCAACTAGCACGACTTTAATATTACTACCTCCATGTCTCAAAACAATCATCAAGCACCAAACTTCTCTTAGTATTCAAAACACTCAAAAGAAAGTTTTACTAATCTTGAATACCTAGCATATTAGGATTATTTAAGCAAATTACCATGTTATTTAAGACTCTCAAAATGATCTAAGTGAAGCATGAGAGATCAAAAGTTTTAACACAATCAAACTTAGCTGTTATACCTGACTCTTACCTTCGCCGAGGTCCCAATCTTGAGAGTTATGCTTAATTCTTTCCAACAAATCACATTTTAATTCAATAGTCTTCATCATAAAAGAACCAAGACAAGAAGTATCAAGCATGGTGCGATTGTTGTCGTAAAGCCGAGCATAAAATTCTGAATAATCATTTCTCTTGAGAGCTCATGATTGGGGCATGAATATAACATTGACTTAAGCCTCCCCAAGCTTGAGCGATGCTTTCTCCTTCATGAGGCCAAAATTATATATATAATTACGATCACGATGAACAAGATGCATAGGATAAAACTTCCATGAAATTCCAATTTCAATCGCTTGTAGTTCCATGATCCCATGTCATCACATAGCCTATACCATGTCAATGCATCTCCCTTCAAAGATAAAGGAAAGACCTTCTTCTTGATAACATCATCGGGCATACCTGCAAGCTTAAATAATCCACAAACTTCATCCACATATATTAGGTGCTCATTAGGATGTAGTGTTCCATCTCCCGCAAAAGGATTAGCTAGCAGCTTTCTATCATACCAAGGAATTTCAAAGTAGACATTTTCATTTTCAGTAGGTTCAGAGGTTGAGGAGCAACTCTTGTTCTCACGGTCGGGTGAACATACCCTAACAAGCCCTCAGAGGATTACTTTCCATAGCAACAAGTGACAAGAATTTCAACACACTATATAAAATTTTCCTTACCAAATTCCACCTACCAAAGGCGCTTCACTCCCCGACAACGGCGGCAGAAAAGAGTCTTGATGACCCACAAGTATAGGGGATCTATCTAGTCCTTTCGATAAGTAAGAGTGTCGAACCCAACGAGGAGCAGAAGGAAATGATAAGCGGTTTTCAGCAAGGTATTCTCTGCAAGCACTGAAATTATAGGTAATAGATAGTTTTGTGATAAGATAATTTGTAACGAGCAACAAGTAACAAAAGTAAATAAAGTGCAGCAAGGTGGCCCAACTTTTTGTAGCAAAGGACAACCTGGACAAACTTTATATAAAGTAAAGCGCCCCGAGGACACATGGGAATTATCGCTGTTAGTTTTCATCACGCTCATATGATTCGCTCGGTACTTTGATAATTTGATATGTGGTGGACCGGTGCTTGGGTGCTGTCCTTACTTGGACAATCATCCTCTTATGATTAACTCCTCGTCACTACAAAAAAATACACTTCCGTGATGATACGTGTTTTCACAAGAGGTCGCTTTTTGTCATGCATGTACATCCATGAAAAATTTATGATGTAATCAAGATAGTCATACCTGTGCTGTCAGAGAAGTGTTCCATGACATTACCAAAATTATCATCATGGAAGTGTCCACTTCCATGACTATAAATCCTGCACGTATGTTTTTCGCCAAGGGTGACCGACACGCGGCATCCACCGTAACGGAACGCCGTTAAGCTATTGGGTCGGATTTTGATCCGATAACCCGCTAGAACGCCTCGATGCGGCTATATCTCCCACGTGTCGGGCACGACTTAGAGGCATAACCGCATTGAAAGCAATGTCGCAAGTGAGGTAATCTTCACACAACCCATGTAATACATAAGGAAAGAGATACATAGTTGGCTTACAATCGCCACTTCACACAATACATGAGTACAACATTACATCATACAGATACCATCAAGGTCCGACTACGGAACCAAAATAAAAGAAGACTACCCTAAATGCTACACAGATCCTCGATCGTCCCAACTGGCTCCACTACATCGATCAACTGAAACGAAACAACACAATGCACAAAGATCTTCATCGAGCTCCTCCTTGAGCCCGGATGCATCACCGCACGGTTTCATCGGCACCTGCAAACTGGTTTTGAAGTATCTCGTGAGTCACGGGACTCAGCAATCTCACACCATGAGATCAAGACTATTTAAGCTTAAAGGTAGGACAGGTAGTGAGGTGGAGCTGCAGAAGCATATCAGCATATATGGTGGCTACCATACGCAAATGAGAGCGAGAAGAGAAGGCAAAAGCACGGTCGAACAACTATGATCAAGAAGTGATCCTAGAACAACCTACGCCAAACATAACTCCAACATCGTGTTCACTTCCCGACTCCGAGAAGAGACCATCACGTTACACACGCCGTTGGTGTATATTAATTAAGATCAACTTCGGTTTTCTACAACCGACATTAACAAATTCCCATCTGCCACATAACCACGGGCATGGCTTTCAAAGTTCAAACCCCGCAGGGTGTCCCAACTTAGCCCATGATAAGTTCTCGCGATCAACGAAGGAATAGACCTTCTCCCGGAAGACCCGATCAGTCTCGAATCCCGCCACAAGACATTTCACAGCAATAAAACAAGACCAGCAAAGCCGCCTCGGATGTGCCGACAACCTGATAGGAGTCACACGCATTCGGTCTCGTGGCACACCGGATAAGTCAGCCACGAGTAAAACCAGCCTCGAAGTTGCCCCTGCAGGCCCCAAGCAGCTCGCCTCGTTCGCACCAACACCAAGGAGCACCGCCCGGGGCTAAATAAAGATGACCCTCGGCTCCGAAACCCAAGGAAAAGGGGTAGGTGAGGCAAATGGTAAAACCAATGTTGGGCCTTGCTGAAAAGTCTTATTCAAAGCGAACTGTCAAGGGGTCCTATAAATCACCCGACCGCTAGGGACGCAAAAACCGGGAACATAATACCGATATGACGGAAACTAGGGCGCAAGAGGGAACAAAACACTGTGCATAAGGCCGAGCCTTCCACCCTTTACCAAGTATATAGATGCATTAATTAAATAAGATATATTGTGATATCCCAACAAGTAAACAAGTTCCAACAAGGAACAACAACTCCATGTTCCAACAAGGAACAAACTTCATCTTCACCTGCAACTAACAACGCTATAAGAGGGCTGAGCAAAGCGGTAACATAGCCAAACAAGGGTTTGCTAGGAAAGGATGGTTAGAGGTTTGACATGGCAACATGGGAGGCATGATAAGCAAGTGGTAGGCATCGCAGCATAGGCATAGCAAAAGAGCGAGCAACTAGCATAGCAAAGATAGAAGTGATTTCGAGGGTATGGTCATCTTGCCTGAAATCCCGCAAGGAAGAAGAACGAGTCCATGAAGAAGACAAACGGACGAAGTCGAATGAATCCTCACAACTCCGAACGAAACCGGCTAACGAGAAGCAACCCGAAAAGAAACAAACAACATAGTAAACACACAATCATAAACATGGCATGATGCACAACCAAGTATGATGCATGACCGTTTAATGAGGCATGGCATGGCAATATGCACAAACAACACTACAAGTTAGTGGAGCTCAATATGCAACGAGTTGCATATTGACAAAACACCACATCAATTATTTAGTTCTCTCTCGTTAAGTACTCAACAATATTAAATGTTATTAAACATGGCAAGAGGTGAAGCATAAATAAACTATCTATTTAGGCAAGGTTAAATGAGGCCGAAACAACGAACAACAATTCCGAAAATCCTCATGTGCATATTTATAGATTAGGTACTGATCTGACCTAAAGCATATTTTAGAGTTGTTAAACATGCAAAGTAAAGCTACCATGTTAATCTAGGCATTTTTCCACCCCATTTACATATATAATTTATTTAAAATGGAGCTACGGTTATTTAGTTATGAAATAAATCATTTTAGCATGGCATTTGCAATTAATGCAAACAACAATTTTAAACATTTTAATTGTTGTTATCATGATGCGGATGACATAAGCAAGGTTTATGCAATTTTTATGAAAACGTTAACATGAGCATGTTATGAAGCATTATGTCACCGTGGAAGAAAGGGTGCCACGGCAACGAATCCAAAATGGTGCCACGGCAACATATCGGTTCCGGCTAACTCGATTGAGATATCGGTACAAAGGAAAGCGTGGACGGAGCGAAGTCATGCGAGGATGGTGGGGTGCTCCTCGACACCGGGTTCCCACGGAACGAAGGCATGGCAAAAGAGGGGCATCGCAAGGACAATTCGACACGGTGCAAACATATCGTGCTTCTCATACATGCAAGGGCATCTCATCGCGGTCGCTCTCGGGTTATACCTTCGGATCGCTCACACGGACGGTTCGAAGTTTCAGAGAGGGAAGTAGTCGACACGGCGAGGGGAAGTAGGCGCTCACGCTCGCTCAAGAGGTACTTGACGGTCCGAATCCTTCGGGTTGTCGTGGTACTTGCGGTCTCGCTGATGGTAGTCGACACGGCGAGGGGAAGTAGACGCTCATGTTCGGCGGTAGTGGTACATCTCGCCATCGGAAGTAGTTGTTCGCGTCCCGTGGATGTTCGGGGTCCACGGGTCTTCGAGGGTCGACGGTAGTGGTACACGGTTTCGTAGTGGAACTTGGTGTGCCCAAGGTCGCCGGGCGAGTGGTGCACCATTTGAGACGCACACGCTCAGATGTTCAAGAGGGACTTGGCGATCCGGCGTCTCCGGGTCGAGGTAGTGGTACTAGACGATCATGTAGTCGAACTTGACGATCCGAGGGGGTACTTGGCGATCACCGTAGTCGACCTTGGCATATCCGGAGGTACTTGACGTAAATCCACAACGAATGCAGCGGGCACGCAGAAGTCGGATTCTGACAAAAATCACACCGCCGGTAGTGATACACAGCTCAGAGACATCTAGGGTCATCGAGAGGTACTTGTCGGTCTCGGGCGGTCTTGGTCTTGAGGAGATTCCCTAAAGAGAGCTTACGCCCTGGTTCGTGGTCGAACACGGCAGGGACTCCGTGGCTGGCTGGCTGGAGCGGAGGCGGCGAGGAGGAGGTCAGCAGGGACACCGGATCCATCCGGGAACGGGCGGATTTAGCTGGGCGGCCTGACTCGCCGGGCCGGAGGGCGCCTGCATGGCTACGGGCGCCATGGGAGGCAAGGCGTGGGCGACGCGAGGCAGGGGGCTGCAGCCTCGGGCGGCAAGGAGGCACCATGGAGGAGAGGACCCTGGCGGCGGCGGCGATCAAGGCATCCGACGGCGGAGATCCGGGTAGGCTCCGCGCTGCTCGGCTCGGGACGCAGGGCCGGGCGACGCGCTTCCCGATCCCATCGGGATCGAAAGGGAGGGGCGAGGCGAGATGCCTCAAGGGCGGCGCTTAGGAGGAGGAGGCCGAGGGGGATCGGGCGCAGGGGTGGCCTCTCCGGTGGCGCCGCGAGAGAGAAGGGGAGTCGGATCGAGGGGAGGAAGAGAGATGGGATCGGGCGAGCGAGGCGACGAGGGATCGGGGGGGGGTGCGGGCGCTGAGGGAGTCGAGGGAGAGGGATCGAGCGAGTGGGTGGATAAGAGGAGAGCGGCAGGCCTCTTGGGCCGACTAGGTCAGCCGGCTGGGCCTTGGGAGGCCTTGGGCCATAGAGGCCAAGGACGGTAGAGAATGGCCAGGGCCGGTTGGTTGAGCCTTTCTCCCCTCTCTTAAAACTCTTCAAAAAAAAAAACGCAAAGAAAGAAAGGAGAGAAAAATAAATGAGTGGACAAGAATTAGGGTATGAGGGTATTTTTCCGACTCGCAAAAATATGCTCGCTCCAAGAAAATAGAAAGGCCATGATAGAAGGAAATAATTCAAATTCATTTGAATATAATTCAAATGGTTTGAATAGGAAGTGGAAGTTTGGAAGGCCCAAAATGTTGAGAATTTTAGAGGAGCCACAATAAATGGGAAAAGAATGTTGGAAAAGTTTGGGGACCAAACTTGAAGTAGAAAGGGCATTGAATTTGCAAGTGTTATGGTGAATTCCAATTAATGGAATATTTTATATAGCTCCCTAATATCGGAGGGTATGTTATAAAGAGAAGTCACAAGTGAATTCCTCGATTTAAATGGATCAAAGATCCATGCCATATATTTAGTTGAGTTGCAAAAATGAATGGCATGATGGCATGATGACATGATGCAATGCAAGAGATGACATGATGCAATGCAAAAACAAAACAAACCACACGACAAAACTCGAAACCCTGAAGGCAATCAAGTTCGGGTCTTGGGGGCCACAACACTCCACCATTACTTAGAGGATCTCGCCCCGAGATCTAGGATGGCGCCGAGAGAAGCGGAAGAGGAAGAGGTAAACAAAGTTAAGTCCCGACAAACGAAAGTGAAACCAAAGAACCTTGAGAGGTTAAACAAAATGAAAGAAAGAAAACAATGAAGATGAAGAAAGTTGAAAACACTCATAGAAAAGAGGAACATGGCTACGATGAGAACCAAGAGGTTTAGTGATAAGATAGATACTGAAACCACTCCTGTTAAACTAGATCGAGAAGGAATAAGATTGATATAATTTGGGCAGCACTGCCAAAAGAAGAAGGAAAACTTGATAAGATGAAAGGAACTTGAAGAGATGACACAACCTCCGTTAAATGGATAATGCAAGAAAAGGAACATGATCTTTACAAAACGAGGTGATGGGTCAAGAGAGCAACATCACAATGCCTCCTAAACAAAGCATGATAAATAGAAAGTTGGAATGAATAGAAGGAAGAATGAAACCAACATCTCCCACCATAATGAATTTGAAAGAGCATCCCTACGAAGTAGGATTGAACGGAGTTGTTTGAAAACAACAACGATAAGGATAAGCTTGTAGGGCTTATGAAAACATCTCAAAATTATGAGGTGAGTTTCGCCACCAACGGAAGCACATGATTGGATTGATATCAACAAGGAGACGAGAAACTTATATCACCGGAGGACAAATGAAGAACTTGGGTCATTTATAAGCACCATAAATAGCAACAATCCTTAGGGAAAGCTTTAGGTGAAATATAGTCCAAGATAAGTCCAATGAAGAGATTGGTGGATTTAAAATACCTCATTCTTGACAACATGTGAATCATGAAACACGAACTCAAATTGTCGAGAATGACATAACACCATCTCAAAAGATAAGATAGAGAGAATTGCACTTCGAATGCAAAATGAAGAATATTTGAGCTCTCAAACAAAACATGTGTTGAGCACCATGTTCAATTTTGAGTATAGCTTGACGGATCTTAACTCCGCGAGAAATCTTGATGAACAATTGAGAAATGAAAAGAATCCTTGATTAACCATCATGTAGAGCCTCCATGAAGAACTCCGTAAGAAAAGGATGATAAAAGAAAGAGAAGTTGCAAATACAAGGTGAAACCTTGCAGTGATAAGATGAAGCTTTGAAATGATATAACCGAGAAAACTTGGAACTCCGGAAAGAAAAATGAACAAATGAAATCAATAATTTTGATGAACTCCGAATAAGGAATTGAATTTACTAGATGAAACAAGAATAAGAATTACATTATGCTGATCCTTCACCGATAAAATTGATGGCAAGCAATGGATTTGGCACACTACTTATTCCCGCTGAAAAATGATTACAGATAGAGATATAGCGCAAACTTGAGAAGGTATTGATGGAACCACCGTGGATTTGGAAACAACAAATGAATTAATATGATAAAGAAGGAAGTGAAATCTTGAACGAACCAATCAGAAGAATTGAGAATGAACGAGCAAAGGCACAATTCACCGAAGAATTGGAAAACGAATGAAGATATTTGAGGGGAATTAGATACATTAGAACGAAGAGATCATGAACTGATTAGAGGATATTTCGACGATGCACCGGTAAGATTTGGAGAACAAGAGCTGAACGCTGAATGGATAATTCTGAGATGATGGGCCCGGAGAATCAAACTGAAAAGACTCGAAATGCTCCGAGTGGGTTAAAAGAATTCTCACAATCGAAAATAATTATGAGAGGATGGCACGGTTAGAACCACGATCTTGGAAGACCGGTAAGGATTTAAGAGGAACTCTTCTTCGTCTTCACATGTTGAGAATGACGACGAGAAACACCACCATGAATTGTTGAGACACCGGAATGAAAATTAGAAAGGTTGAACCAACGATGAAAAGAATTTGAAAGATCTTGGACAAAGACATTTGACCGATGATAACTCATTCTTACGCCAAACTTTGCAATGAATTTGGGAATAGCTCCTGAAAATTAGAAGAGTCGTAAGATCCTCGAAAAGACCCGTGGGTTAGGGCCCACTAAAAAGAAACACCGCTGAATGATTTCTTGAAAAGAGAGATTGCACCGTTGAATTAAATGGGTTGAATGAGATAGCATCCTCAAAAGAACTTGAGTGAATTGAGAATGGAAACTTGAATCTTCGAGATATCTTCAACACTTCTGAACAAATGAATAACGAGAGGTGAATGATTAGGTGCACCGCATGAGAAAGCACTTGAAATGAGGGAAAGATATGATCAACAAAGCTTGAATTGAATCCAATCGGAGGAGAAAAGAAAGAAGAATGAAACAATGATAAGGTTAAAGCTTCCTTAGCGCCTTCATGAGAAATCACCGGATAAAACATTTAAAAGGAAAAGAATGAAGAAACTTCACTCAACAAAATGGATACTTGATTAAGAAATCTGAGTCCTTGAAGAAAAAGGGGGAGGGCGGAAATCAAAACAACTTGGGTTGGATGAAATGAACACCGCTGAGAAAAACTTAGAATTGATCTCGCAAATGTTGAAATGATCGAATCCACTTGAAGAGAAGCACGCCGTTGAGAAAAGAATTGACATGACAAGCTCAGGATCAAGAAGGATTAGTATTCACATAGCAATATGAGAACACCATTTAGGAAAGGTATGGAATCAACACTTGGCATTGAAGCAACTTGAATACCACAAAACGGAACAAAACAAAGGATTTGGCTTGCGTATAAGCCGAAACAAATACATATGATAGAGATTTACCCAATCCCATATCATGCATCCTGCTGGAAAGATATTCTAGGCGCTACTTGAATTCCCACCTATAAACTCCCCTAAACTTTCTGGTTATGCAATATGGTGTTGGGGATGTGGGACACAAAATATATCACCCAAACTAACAATACCTAGATCCAATTGTATCCATCCGTCAACACATAACCGAGAAACCTTCGAAATCGTGGTACCTCGACCTTCAAAACATCCGTTATGCAAGTCATGGCAATACTCCGCAGACTCGCCACAAGATCGGGCTATCGGGTTATCTCACCAACAACTGCACAAAAGAGATTTCGATGTCGGCAAAACTCTGTATTCCAGAATCGCAACGATAAAATTGTGACGACAACACCCTGGAGCTCAACTCCCCGGACACCGCCACAACCCCTAAATGTCGAGGCACCAAGAACAATGTTCTCGCCACAAAACCATCGGAACGATTCCAAGATACCCACGTGATCCTAATTTTTTTTGTGAAATTTGAGGAGAGAAAGTCAAAACTCTACGCCAGATACCTCACCAGAGCGATTTAAGGACCGAGGAGTAAAAAGAATCCTATCCGATATATATAATCCTAAGACTCAAAACATTTTCCGCTCTAGACTCAACAACGCCAAGAAACAATCAAGTAGGGGGCTCTAAGTCGGGAAGGCTCGATTACCAACTTGTAACGCCTCGATGCGGTTATATCTCCCACGGTCGGGCACGACTTAGAGGCATAACCGCATTGAAAGCAATGTCGCAAGTGAGGTAATCTTCACACAACCCATGTAATACATAAGGAAAGAGATACATAGTTGGCTTACAATCGCCACTTCACACAATACATGAGTACAACATTACATCATACAGATACCATCAAGGTCCGACTACGGAACCAAAATAAAAGAAGACTACCCCAAATGCTACATTGATCCCCGATCGTCCCAACTGGCTCCACTACCGATCACCTGAAACGAAACAACACAATGCACAAAGATCTTCATCGAGCCCTCCTTGAGCCCGGATGCATCACCGCACGGTTTCATCGACACCGCAAACTGGTTTTGAAGTATCCGAGTCACGGGACTCAAAATCTCACACCCGCGAGATCAAGACTATTTAAGCTTAAAGGTAGGACATGGTAGTGAGGTGGAGCTGAAGCAAGCTTATTAGCATATGGTGGCTACCATAACGCAAATGAGAGCGAGAAGAGAAGGCAAAAGCACTCGAACAACTATGATCAAGAAGTGATCCTAGAACAACCCACGCCAAACATAACTCCAACACTGCGTTCACTTCCCGACTCCACCGAGAAGAGACCATCACCATTAGCACACGCCAAGGTTGGTGTATATTAATTAAGATCAACTTCGGGTTTTCTACAACCGGACATTAACAAATTCCCATCTGCCACATAACCGCTGGCACGGCTTTCAAAGTTCAAACCGCAGGGTGTCCCAACTTAGCCCATGATAAGCTCTCGCGATCAACGGCGAATAGATCTTCTCCCGGAAGACCCGATCAGTCTCTGAATCCCTGCCACAAGACATTTCACAGCAATAAAACAAGACCAGAAGCCGCCTGGATGTGCCGACAACCTGATAGGAGTCGACGACCGGTCTCGTGGCACACCGGATAAGTCATCCCACGAGTAAAACCAACCTCGAGTTGCCCTCTGGTGGCCCCAGGCCTGCCTGTTCGGACCAACACTCAAGGAGCACCGCCTGGGGGGCTAATAAAGATGACCTCGGGCTCCGAACCCAAGGAAAGGGGTATAGGTGAGGCAAATGGTAAAACCAATGTTGGGCCTTGCCGAAAAGTCTTATTCAAAGCGAACCGTCAAGGGGTCCCATAATCACCCGACCTGCTAGGGACGCAAAAATCCGGGAACATAATACCGATATGACGGAAACTAGGCGGCAAGAGTGGAACAAAACACTGCATAAGGCCGAGCCTTCCACCCTTTACCAAGTATATAGATGCATTAATTAAATAAGATATATTGTGATATCCCAACAAGTAAACATGTTCCAACAAGGAACAATAACTCCATGTTCCAACAAGGAACAAACTTCATCTTCACCGCAACTAACAACGCTATAAGAGGGGCTGAGCAAAGCGGTAACATAGCCAAACAAGGGTTTGCTAGGAAAGGATGGTTAGAGGTTTGACATGGCAACATGGGAGGCATGATAAGCAAGTGGTAGGCATCGCAGCATAGGCATAGCAAAAGAGCGAGCAACTAGCATAGCAAAGATAGAAGTGATTTCGAGGGTATGGTCATCTTGCCCGAAATCCCGCAAGGAAGAAGAACGAGTCCATGAAGAAGACAAACGGACGGGTCGAATGAATCCTCACAACTCGAACGAAACCGGCTAACGAGAGAAGCAACCCGAAAGAAACAAACAACATAGTAAACACACAATCATAAACATGGCATGATGCACAACCAAGTATGATGCATGACCCGTTTAATGAGGCATGGCATGGCAATATGCACAAACAACACTACAAGTTAGTGGAGCTCAATATGCAACGAAGTTGCATATTGACAAAACACCACATCAATTATTTAGTTCTCTCTCGCTAAGTACTCAGCAATATTAAATGTTATTAAACATGGCAAGAGGTGAAGCATAAATAAACTATCTATTTAGGCAAGGTTAAATGAGGCCGAAACAACTAACAACAATTCGAAAATCCTCATGTGCATATTTATAGATTAGGTACTGATCTGACCTAAAGCATATTTTAGAGTTGTTAAACATGCAAAGTAAAGCTACCATGTTAATCTAGGCATTTTTCCACCCCATTTACATATATAATTTATT
>JAHIAM010021523.1:0-37735 GCA_021605205.1 Aegilops longissima | reverse complement strand
GGCCCTCTCGGTAATGCACATCACTACAAGCCTTGCAAGCAATGTAGCTAATGAGTTATTTACGGAATGATGCATCACGAACGAGTAAAGAGACTTGCCGGTAACGAGATTGAACTAGGTATTGATACCCACGATCGAATCTCGGCAAGTAACATACCGATGACAAAGGAACAACATATGTTGTTATGCGGTGACCGATAAAGATCTTCGAGAATATGTAGGAGCCAATATGAGCATCCAGGTTCTCGCTATTGGTTATTGACCGGAAACAGTTCTAGGTCATGTCTACATAGTTCTCGAATCCGTAGGGTCCGCACGCTTAACGCTATGATGACAGCTTTTATTATGAGTTTACAAGTTTTGATGTACCAAGGTTGTTTGGAGTCCCGGATGATCACGGACATGACGAGGAGTCTCAAAATGGTCGAGACATAAAGATAGATATATTGGACGACTATATTCGACACCGAATTGTTCCGGTGATTTCGAGAAAACCGGAGTGCCGGAGGGGTTACCGAACCCCCGGGGAAGTATTGGGCCTTAGTGGCCCGAGGGGAGAGAAAGGGCAGCAGCCCATGAGGTGCCCCCATGGGGAGTCTGAATTGACTGGGAGGGGCGCGCCCTCCTCCTCTCCCTCTCCCTCTCTTTCCTTCCCTGCCTCCTTCCTAGTGAGATTAGGAAAGGGGAGTCCTACTCCCACCAGGAGGAGGACTCCCTCCCTGGCGCCGCTAGGGCCGGGCCGCCTCCCCCTGCTCCTTTATATACGGGGCAGGGAGCACCCCAAGACACACAAGTTGATCTTCGTGATCGCCTTAGCTGCGGTGCGGTGCCCCTCCACCATATTCCATCTCGGTCATATCGCTATGGTGCTTAGGCGAAGCCCCTCGCATCAAGAGAACATCATCATCGCCACCACGCCGTCGCTCGACGGAACTCATCCTCACACCCCCGCCGGATCGAGTCCGGGATCGCCATCGAGCTAAACGGTGCTGAACTCGGAGGTGCCGTGACGCTCGGTACTTGGATCGGTCGGATCGTGAAGACGACGACTACACATCAACCGCGTTGTCAAAACGCTCACACGGTTCACGAGGGTACGGACAACACTCTCCTCTCGTTACATTATGCATCACCATGATCTTGCGTAGCGTAGGATTTTTTGAAATTACTACGCTTCCCAACATCCGCACTATTGAAAGTTTATGTAAACAAGTGCATGGACAATTTAAACTAAACAAGTACTCCTCTCAGTAAAGAAATCACTAAAGCAAAGGAACCAAAAGTTGTTATATTTCTCATGGAGGAGTATATGCAATTAACAATCAAAATTTACGCCTTGAAATATTTATCTAAACAACTTCATCAACAATCAAGAATAAACATGTATCTATGAATTGTTCATCGCCTATGCAGATGAAAATGTGTACAAACCAAAGAAGCAGGAGAAAACAAGAAATTGACAAGACAACGGACTAGATGTTGTATGCGATGAATCTGTGCAAAATTCTCATAAGGCAATGGACTACATGTTGCAGCAGATGAATCAGCGCGCACAAAATAAAGAAGGTGAGAACAAGAAATTGACAAGAAGAAGGCCATTATATGTGCTGCATCGGAGAACTACTAACAAAATTGATGTGAAGCAGTAACTCACCGCTCCTGTGGCCGATTGTTGGGAGAGTGGGCGACGCAGAGGAAGAGGGAATCGAGAGGACGCAGAGGCAGAGGAACCATTTTTGAGAGTCATGGCAGGAGGACGGCGCTCGCCAGATGCCCATCCTAAATAATTGGGACGGGCTCGTCCCGCTGCTGGTGTCCTCGCCTTTGCCATGTTCACATTTAAAATGGGCTCAACCCATAGGCCCGTATAAGAAAGCACAAGAAGCCCAAACGCTTCACGGTTGGTATTATCGATATAAACTTGCTAAAACATTCTCAAAATAAAAACTAGCTAAGAAAACATTACGTGATCTGAAACTACCTCTTCGTGAGAGACCAAATTCCAATATTTCCTTGTGGTGGGTTGTTAGAGAATCCCTATAAATAAACATTACGTGATCTAAAACTACCTCTTCCAGAGATCCCAAATTCTAATATTTTTGTGATCGGTTGTTAGAGAACCCTATAACTACGAAGCTTTTCACGACATAGATCGTGATACTTCCACCCCACGCCCCACCCCACGCCCCATACCTAGCCTTCCATGACTACACCAATTACCACCCCATGCCGCCCAAAGTAGCTCCTGTCGGTGAAGCCGACGGAGCCATATCTTCAAAGCCTCGCGCGGCCGAATCCTCAGATGAAAGAGAAGGGCACGTTAGAGAAGCCGACGAAAGAGAAGGGCACGCCGGAGAATCCCGAGATGAAAGCGAACGGCAATGGAGTCGGTCGCCATCGAGAGAATCCTCCGAATAATCAAGATCCTTGTATTTTGTATACACCCTCATTCCCAAGTCTGCATGCAATCTCATTATTTACGGCGACTTCTTTTTGATCTAGTTTAGTTACAGCCATAACGAAGCATCCCTATTTTACCAAGGAGATGGTGTGTCTAGAAAGGCTTGCACTAATCTTAGCATAAAATCAATGACATAGGACTTAGATAAGCATTACTTAGAGCACATCTAGATGTGCTTTAGCAAAACTTAAGGGAGATCGTGGATACCTTCATCTCTTAGTTTTTAGTCGTGAATGCCTCTCTCAGAATGAAACTTGCGCTTAATTTTTGTGCTGGAAAGTTCTACGGCAACGATATGGAAAGGAAGGACTAGTAATTCAACTTTGTTTAAAACCAGCAACCTAATCAACAAAATAATCGTAGTACCCTAAATGCCTCATCAACACGCAGAGATGAATACAAAGTAGTTTTGTATGTAAGTTGCACGCCTCACTTATTTGTCATTGAGAACATCAAATGTATGTACTATATTAAATTTTAGGTTGACGAGAAAGAAAGGAGAAAACTAAAGAGAAAGATGGACAAGAGGATCACATGTTACATTCCTAATATGGTGATTATCTATAAACTATTGATCTTGTGATCATGTATGCAATTATTTTCGTAAGTGTGATGCCCTGAAACTTTAGTAGTGTACATAGACCAAAGTCTGCTCTTTCTACTAAAAATTTATACTATTATCACCAATTTGCCGACAGAGATAGCTTGTTTTTCTATGTCCGGTGTTCATTATATGGCCTAGAAGCTCTATAATTTCATGCAGTATTGTAGAGCTTAATTTTGATATTGGCATAGATTAGATCTAGTCGGTTCTATGCGTGTTTAAATGAATACCATACAGAATCTAATCACACTATTTGTACATTCAGGAACTCAGTGTTGCTTCATTGCTGCAATACGGAAGTTCATAAAAGAATTAAACGCATGCAAGTGACGACATCAAGTTGATTGACTGCGTGAACTTCTCAAGACTCTCGCATGAGAATGAGACGCCTATTGTGCCAGGCCATCGCTTATTCATATGATGCAGAGCAGGATGCCTTTACAATTAATGGGAGACCATGTAGGATCACACTAAAAGATGTGGAGCATATAATGTGCCTGCCCTCGCATGGGGAAGAATCACGCCTCTTCAAATCACAACGATATTTTGAGATGTGGAAGGAACTAAAAGACCCCAATGAAACAAAAGTAACTTTGAAAGGATTGCTAGCTAAGATTAAAGGCTACAACACACCTAATTTTGTCGTGCCATTTGTCTTGTACACCATAGGCAAATATGTATGCCCGATAACACAGCAAAGATGTGGACAACAGATACCTTGGGATTGTTAGAAACGCTGAGACAATAAAGAGCACCAATTTTGGACAACTTACACTTGACCATCTTATGACTAGCGGCCAGAAATTTGTAAATGGTGGAGCAAATCTGAGGGCAACCTACCATTGCTGCAAGTAATACAATCATTATTAACATACAATACATTTAATTTTATGGAAAATTTTCTAAGTTGTTTTTGTTGTAATGCAGATGTGGTACTACGAGAAGTGGAGGGTGCACCAATTGATTCTACAACTGTATGCATCAAGGTTAAGGTCATTGATCCAAAATTGGAGTGACGAGAAGGCATGTAGGTTGACAACATAATCAACAAAAATTATATAGGGGTTTGAGAGGTAAAGCGTTAGTATTGTGTGCCCGGATTATCTACCATATGTTTTGAATGATACTAACGACACTAACATACAAGTATGTCGATGACTTGCTGCGGCCTTCAATCCGCCACCATTGGGACGCTGGTCAAACCAAAGACCCACGTCGTAAATGATGAACATCAGCACAAACATATATTGTAACTTTGCAAGTACAATCAAGTCATATGCTACTAATCGCTTGTAATTTGCAGGATAAGGCACTCATGGGCCGTGGTATTGGCTGATTTGAAAGAAGTTGCTCCATTAAAGGGAAGCCAGGCACAACAATTTGATAGGATGAGCACCCTTGAAAAAATGGACGAAAGTGCCTTAGCGCGACACTTCAAGTAACGGCAGACGCATTTGACTAATTCCTCATCACAGTAATTCAATGTAAGTATACCATTATGAGTTTCTATAAATATTTTACTATCAATACTTCCACACTAACACATTTTTTTAAAGAACCATCGCTATGGAATATTTGATGCTGATCGCCTGTGAGTAGAGGACATACAAACTATCTCGACTGGGAGTACCAAGGACCCAATGGAGGTCCTGTGAGAGAATACTACTCACCAAAGAAAACAAAAAACACATGGAGGTCATTGGCAAAGGCATTTCGCTAAGGGAATACAAAAGATAACATGGATGCCCCCATGAAGAACGAGTGAAGATTTGCAGCCCGCTCCTAGTTTGCAATCGCGAAAAGCATTGAAAACCACCACAAGCCTTGAAGCTTTCATTGTGATACACATTTCACATCTAACTGATTTTGTTTTAAGTTAATGCAAATTGTGAGCTAACATATGATCTTCCACGCTCGTGATGAAGAAGACAGAGTTGTTGCTGCAGCTTGCAAGGAGAGTCTCAAGAATGTTTCACAGCTTTATAAAGAGCTGGATGCTTCGCAGGTGCTCCGAGTTTGATTCGCGAAAGTATTCCAAAGCCACCACAAGCCTTGAAGCTTTCCGGTGATGCACATTTTACGCTTAACTGGTTTTGTTTTTTTATTTCGCAGCAGATTTCAAGCTAACAAGTGCTTTATTTCAATCACGGGATGCTCTGAATTTGAGGCACAATGAGAATGCGTGAAAGGCTGAAGAAAGAAGAGATCAAGATGATGAAGATGTTAGTTGTCGGATTTCGGGTTCCGCAGACCTTGAGGTTCAACATCGGGTGCGCGGGAGATCCAACCTCCACCGCCTCGCCTCGCCAATCACCGGGACCTAAAACTACTAAATGTAACAGCACAAGAGACACTAGATTTATACTGGTTTAGGCCACCATTGTGGTGTAATACCCTACCCAGTGTGTGGTGTGGTGGATTGCCTCTGGGCTGATGAGGAATAATACAAGGAAGAACAGCCTCGCGAGGGTCTGTTTCTGGCGGGTGCGATGAACTGCTAGGTGGTGTTCACCGCCTAGCCACTGCTCCTTGATGAGGATTCGGATCTCGATCCCCGTCCCTCTACCCTGTGGGTGGCTACTCCTATTTATAGGCGGGCCCTGGGCCTCCTCCCAAATATTGAGCGGAAGGGCGCCAACAATTGGCCATTTTGAAGGGGAACAACGGGTACACTTATCCCGACTAAAGTTGGTCCTCGCCGCCAAAGGCTCGTGATGACGCCCGCTTGGGCTCCACGATGACTTCTTCCAGCCGCTGGGCTGGTCTTGGTCTTGTTTGCACCAAACGGATACCTTTGCTTGATGCTCTGCTCGCGCTTGCTCCTTTGCACCAAGAGGAAAGGAGGACATTGCGCGGGCTGGCGCCTCGATCGGGCGCCTCTTGGTCGCCATGGTTTGGCCATGGGCACCTCGCGAGGTACCTGCTTTAAACTCTCCGCCTCATGAGCCAGCCTCGACGAGGCCGCGCTCGAGGAAGCTCCTTGTCGTCCGCCTCATGAGTCTTGGGCTCGCGAGGGTCTTGAGCTTATGTTGATGAAGATGGGCCGCCCCGGCCTCCTTGAGCCACGCCGCAGCAGCCGCAGTGCAAGTCTGGGACCCCTGCTCCTGCAACCGACAAGAGCCCCCTGGCCCACGGGCGCCCGAACTTGGCCGAGCAGAGAGGCGAAGGGCAGTGAAGCGTCATGGGCCCTAACAAAGATGCGGTTTGGGCGCCGTGGCGTGTTGATTAGACGCGGGCGGCACTGCAATCGCGGTTGATAACAGAGCTGCACCTTCCTTGCCTCCTTTTTACTTTCTCCAGCTTGCTGCCAGATCCCCTTTCTTGTGCCTCTCTCTTTGCTTCCAAGATCTTCAGATCCACTCCGCCGTGGGGCTCCAGCCAATATGGTTTTTCGCCAAGCCCCGGCCGAGCTTGGTACTCTCCTGCCTTTGACCCGCTTAATGTGTCGTATGAAGCTCGCCTGCGCGCCGGATGGCGGAGGCGCAGGGCGCCAACGGAGCGAAGCGTTTGCTGCCGCTCCGCCCCGAGGGTCGGGGAGTACCTTCTACCCGCTCTTCGTGAGCGCCATCATTGCTGGTCCGGTGCCTCCCTTTCTGAGTTCTTCTTCTCCGCCCTTCGCATTACAACATTCAAGCTCGCACTCCATCCCAATTCCGCCCTTCTTCCGCAATCTTCGCTTACTATTGTGAGGCCCATGTTGGGGTGAAGCCTCGTGGCCTTGCTGCGCCATTATTTCTCCTCCGAACCTCCTCAGTGGTTCCGCCACAGGCGCGAAGCTTCAGATACGGCGGAGCCATCGCCATTTCAAACCCCGGGAAGCGGATTGAGGGCTTCAGGAGTGGGTCTTGGTGGATGCCGGGCGATCCACCCTCGGCTGATCCTGCCCACGAGCACCCCGAGAGCTCCGGACGACCGGTCCCGAGTGGAGCTTCGGATCCTCGCGTGAAGCTGGTGCCGAGAAGATGGACGCAGACCCAAGCCGCCAACGCGGGCGGGCGGCGGCCGACTGCAAGGCCGCTGCCGAGGGAGTTCCCGAGCATCAATGCCCGCTCAAGATTGCCTCGGCGTGGAGGCCTCACTGAGCCCCGTGGTCCGCCAGCGAGGATCTCGCGACGGTCCTCCAGCCCTGGTTGGGGCGACGTGGCGAGATCGAGGGCGCCCGCCCTTGTTCCTTTGCGAGGATTGGGAGCAGTGTAGGGGGCCCATGCCTGTCTTCAATGGGGACGGGGTGCCTGCCTGGAGGCTCCGGAGGACCTGGTGGACGGTCCTTCTTCCGACTCCAACGAAGAGATGGAGGAAAGAGAGCCGAGAGGGGTTGATTCGGGCGGAGTCAAGGGCTCCTCCCCGCGACGCAGGTCACGATTCTCCGCCTCCCCAGCAGTGACGACGACGAGGATGAGGATGAGCAGGAGGCGAAGCCTGCCCCGATCCCAAAGAAGGACCGACTAGGCTGGTCCCCGCGATCCGCTTCGCCCCGGGCGATCCGCAGACGCGCTCTCCTGCCTCCCGGCCCTTGACGTTGATCCTCGCAGCCGCTCGGCTTCAAGTATGGCCGGAGGTTGCCTGAGCTCGCGAGCGGCGACCAGTAAGTGCTTGATTCTTGTTTTATTCCTTGCTTTGTCGCCGAGGCTTGATATCTGCTTTCTTTGGCTAGGCTGGCGCTCGCGGAGAAGAAGTCAAGGAGCTCCCGAGGCTTCATCCGGGTGGCGCTTCGCCGGCGAAGGAAGGCATGGCAAGACACGGGCCTTCCCTGCCGGTCATCTCGCGAGGCCCGGGCGGAGCTGGGCTGGGCGAAGCTCAATTTCCACGGCCCAAGCGACTCCCCGAGGTGTCCTCTGCTCGATGCCGCCGCCATAGCTGTTGGGGCGCAGCAGGTCCCTCACGACATCGTGGTTACGCCACCGCCATCTCCTCCTACTCCACCAACTGCTGTCTCCGACCTCCCACTGTCTCGATCGTGCTGCCGCTGAATTGACCGGCTGCGCAGATCTTCTCGGCGCCGACCGCAGGTGGCCGGGCGCTTGAGCTGGCTCGCTGGATTCGGCCCGACGCTGATTCGGGCGGCGCTGGTCCAGTGCCTCACGGATTGGACGACGAGGAGAAACAGCTGTCCGTGAGGCGAAGATTTCCCGCGATGTTGCCTCGGGGAGGCAGCCAAGATCCAAGGTCGCTGTGAGACGCTGGAGGGCGAGCTGAAGGGCTCGCAGAACCAGCTTGCCGAGGAGTCCCGGCCCGCAAGGAGCAGGAGGAAAGCATGAAGGCTCGCGAGGCGGCCGCCTGGGACCGGGAGGCCAGGCCAAGAAGCGCCGTGACCGCCCAGGCGCGCTGGAGCAGGAACCGGAGGCGAGGAAAGTCGAGCCGGACGACAAGGCGCGGGTTCTGCTAAAGATCGCGGGCCTTCACAGATATGGAGGTGAAGGCTCGCACCTTGCCGAGGGAGCTTTTATGATAGCGCCCGAGAGCCCATCGCCGGGCGCAGAGGACGCCCCGCCAAGCTGCTTCCTTCCTGGTTCGCGCCTTGAAGATGTCTCCTTGGTCTTGGCCCCACGGGCCGAGGCCGAGGCGCCGTGTCTTGTCTTCGCGCACCGACGCTGGTCCTCACCCACGCCTACCTTCGCGATCCCAGGCCGACCGACAGCTCGCTAGAGCCAAAGAAGCGGCGAGCATGCAGCTGCCGTGCCGAGGCTGTGAAGGGTCGCGGAGGCCTGCTAGAAGTTCCGCCTTCAAGACCAAGCCGGCGAGGCGCTGCCGCCCTTGCTGCTCCACGAGGTGAACCCACTCCACGCTGCTCCACCGGCAAGTGACTCCTGCCAGGCTCCCGGCCCCGCTTTTAATTCCTGCACATGTATCATGCCCTCGGGAGGCGCCTAAACTTGCATTTGGTATTGCGATAACAAAGGTGGACTCGTAATATTTGCTTTGAATTCCTTGAAATTTGCGCCTTACTTGCTTATGTTCTACGCCGCGCAGAGCCCGCCCCGCAAGATACCTTAGTTGGCCATAGCCCCGGACCGGAAACCAGGACGGGACCAAGGAGTGAGGGGCTACGTGACAAGTTAGGTTCTCGAGTCGCGATGCTCGAGTCCCCTTGGCGCACGCAACAGCAAGTAGGGAGGTGAGACGCGGGCGGATCTACCGCTTCACGCCTCAGAGAGCTGCCTCGCCGCATACCTCAACCGCCGTTAGCCTTTCGGAACTAAGGGGTGAGGGGCTACGTGACCAGTTAGGCTCCTCGAGTCGCGATGCTCAGAGTCCCCTGACGCCAAACGGCATTCGCACTTTAGCTCCGCCGGGAGTGACGCAGCGACGAACCAGGCCCGAGGGGCCTGGCTGGGTGGCGGCGTCTGGCATGACCCAGCGCAGCCTCGCGCAAGGCGCCTCCCGAGGGAGGCGCGGTAACGAGGCCGACACCGAAGCTCGGCTCCCCGAGGTTGATGCGCACCCGGAGGCCACCTCGCTTGTTTATCACCAGCTGAGCATAGCGCCCAAGATGCGACGGGCATAGCCGCCCTCAGCAGTCGCCAGCCGCTGAGCATGGTGCTTCCACTCGAACGGAGAGGGGGCCCCGAGGAGCCTCGGGCGATACAGCCCACCCGACACGTGGCTGGCACGGGTAGGGCTGGACGAGGTGTATCTGGCACCCATGAGCCAGCATGGATTCACGGGCCCCACCAAGGCGGGTTGCGGCTGGCTGGCCTTATCTTCGAGTGTGTTCCTGCAATTTGGCCGATGCCGTGCTTTACGCCTTCGGTCCCGGCCTCGCTGGTCTCACCCGTCGCGGCAAGCCAGCCGCGATGCCATGGACAAGACCAGAGGGTGAGGGCCGGAGAGCCGTAGGAGCCCTGAGTCGCGATGCTCGTGCACCCCCTTTAACGCTGTTAAGCTAGGTTAGATGACGTAAACTCTACGCCCTCGGTCCCGGCTCGGGCTGGTTCAGCACTGTCGGCAAGCCAGTCGCGATGCCATGGACAAGACCAGAGGGTGAGGGCCGAGAGCCGTAGGAGCCCGAGTCGCGATGCTGTGCACCCCCCTTTAACGCTGCAAGCTGAGTCGATGCAAGAACTTCCACGCCCTCGGTCCTGCCCCGGCTGGTCTCAGCCAGGTCAGCCGCAAGCTGTGTCACGATGCCATGGACAAGACCAGAGGGTGAGGGCCGAGAGCCAGGTAGGAGCCCCGAGTCGCGATGCTCGTGCACCCCCCTTTAATGCGCAAGCTGGGTTAGATGACTAAACTCTACGCCCTCGGTCCTGCTCTCGAGCTGGTCTCACCATCAATGGCAAGCTGTGTCGCGATGCCATGGATAAGACCAGAGGGTGAGGGCCGAGAGCCGGTAGGAGCCCCGAGTCGCGACGCCGTGCACCCCCTTTAACATGCAAGATTCCATCACCCAGTGAAAAGGCACCAAATAACAAGCATGGTGGAGCGAGCATAATCCTAAGGAAAACGCAAGAAGGATACATGTCACCGACAGCCCGAGCGGCTTGGGGATGATGCAGCCTTTAGGGCGCGCCCCAACAGATAGGCTAATGACATGAAATAAAAGGGACATGCCGCAGGACGACCCACGCTGCCCGGGAATAATGCAGCCTCAAGTCGCCCCCACCGGAAATAAACTTAAAGATGTCACCTAGTGATGTTGAGGACGGCGTGTTGGTGTAGCAGTGCTCGTGGTGCGGGAGCCGATCTCACGAGCCCCTGTGCCGGGGGCCCTCGAGGATCCGGAGGCGCCAGGGCGGCCTCGGGGCCATCTCCATCTCCGCTGTGGCTGCTGCATGCCCGACCTCTTGAGCCTCCAGGATGGCCTCATGAGACGCTGGTGCGCAGCTGCTGCTTGGCAGCTGCCATGAGGCATGCGCACGAAGTCAGGGACGGCCTCACAACGCCCCACCGTGAGGGCCGAGGCGCTTGAGACGCTGCTCGGTTGAGCCCTGGGTATGTCGATGCAGACGCTGCAGCCCACCATCCTCGCCTGGATGGGGGGCCACAGCTGGTGGCGGCGGCTGCCCCTCATGACCCTTGACCTCAGAGTTCCTGAATGGCCTTGCCGACGAACTCCCCGAGGGTTCGCCCTCCTTGACTTGCTTCTCGCTATGGAAACGTGCTTCAAACACGCCCACGTGGTGCCCAAGCGCCTCGAGATCTTGGCGAGGTCGGCGGCCCTCCAGTGGGAGAGCCCCAGCCTCGCTCGAGGCGGGCGCCCGGGCGCTTCCTATGTGATGGAAGGAGGCCTCGGCCTCGATGGATCGTGCTAAGCCTCCAAGTGAGAGGATTGCTCACACTGTAGGATTTGTCGAACTTAGGCGTAGTACTTGACTGCAGCTAAGCCCCCGAGTGAGAGGCTGGCTCACCACTTGGTAGGATTTTTAAACTTAGGCGCAGTACTTGACTGCAGCTAAGCCCCCAGTGGGAGGCTGGCTCACCACTGTAGGATTTTTTAAAACTTAGGCGAAAATCGACTGCAGCTAAGCCCCGAGTGGGAGGCTGGTTCACCACCTTTGTGAGGATTTTTAAACTTAGGCTAGCATCGACGGCAGTAGTTAAGCCCCGAGTGGGAGGCCGGGCTCACCACTCGGTAGGATTATCATACTTAGGCTAAACGGATTCGCAGCTAAGCCTCCGAGTGAGAGGCTTGTGAAGGAAATATGCCCTAGAGGCAATAATAATGTTATTTATTTCCTTATATCATGATAAATGTTTATTATTCATGCTAGAATTGTATTAACCGGAAACATAATACATGTGTGAATACATAAACCTACAGAGTGTCACTAGTATGCCTCTATTTGACTAGCTCGTTAATCAAAGATGGTTATGTTTCCTAACCATGAACAAGGAGTTGTTATTTGATTAACGGGATCACATCATTGGTTGAATGATCTGATTGACATGACCCATTCCATTAGCATAGCACCTGATCGTATAGTTTGTTGCTAGTGCTTTTCTTCATGACTTATACATGTTCCTATGACTATGAGATTATGCAACTCCTGCTTGCCCGAGGAACACTTTTGGTGCTACCAAACGCCACAACGTGAATCGGGTGATTATAAAGGTACATTACTGTGTGTCTCCAAGGTACATGTTGGGTTGCATACCGATGTAAAAGGTCCAATGAGCGTTGAGGCTCATGGAGGATATCGTATGTTCTCACTCACAGATGACTTGAGTAGATATGGGTATGTCTACTTGATGAAACACAAGTCCGAGACCTTGAAAAGTTCAAGGAATTTCAGAATGAAGTAGAGAATCAACGCGGACCGAAAGATAAAATTCTACGATCGGATCGTGGAGGAGAATATTTAAGTCACGTAATTTGGTACACACTTAAGAAAATGTGGAATCGTTTCACAACTAACGCCGCCGAACACCTCAACAGAATGGTGTGTCCGAACGCCGAATCGCACTCTATTGGATATGGTGCGGTCTATGATGTCTCTTACCGATTTACCGCTATCATTTTGGGGATACGCCTAGAGACAGCTACATTCACTTTAAATAGGGCACCGCCTAAGTCCGCTGAGACGACACCGTATGAATTATGGTTTGGGAAGAAACCTAAGCTGTCGCTTCTAAAAGTTTGGGGATGATGCTTATGTCAAGAAACTTCAACCTGAAAAGCTCGAACCCAAGTCGGAAAATGCGTTTCATAGGATACCCTAAGGAAACCGTAGGGTATACCTTCTACTTAAGATCCGAGGGCAAGATCTTTGTTGCCAAGAACGGAATCTTTCTGAAAAAGAGTTTTCTCAAAGAAGTAAGTGGGAGGAAAGTAGAACTCGATGAAGTACTACCTTGAACAGAAAGTAGTGCAGCTCAGAAAATGTTCCTGTGATGCCTACACCAACTCAAGAGGAAATTCATGATGATGATCAAGGTACTTCGGATCAAGTTGCTACTGAACTCAGAGGTCCACTAGGACACGCCCGCACTGAGTGGTACGCAACCCGTCTCGGAAATCATGTTGTTAGACAACAATGAACCTTCGAACTATGAAGAAGCGATGGCGGCCCAGATTCCAACAAATGGCTAGAAGCCATGAAGTCCGAGATAGAATCCATGTATGAAAACAAAGTGTGGACTTTGACCGACTTGTCTGATGATCGGCGAAGCGATAGAAAACAAATGGATCTTTAAGAAGAAGACGGACGCGATGGTAATGTCACCATCTATAAAGCCTCGACTTGTCGCTAAGGGTTATCGGCAAGTTCAAGGATTGACTACGATGAGACTTTCTCTCCCGAGCGGCTTAAGTCCGTCCAATCATGTTAGCAATTGTGATACTATGATTATGAGATATGGCGATGGACGCCAAAACAGCTGCCTTAACGGCTATCTTAAGGAAGAGCTGATATGATACAGCCGAAGGTTTTGTCGATCCTAAGAATGTCGAAAGTATGCAAGCTCCAGCGATCCATTTATGGGCTGGTAAGCATCTCGAGTTAGAACATTCTTTGATGAGATGATCAAAGCGCTTAGTTTATGCACTTATGGAGAAGCCTCATACATAAGAAAGTGAGTGGGAGCTCAGAGCATTTCATATTATATGTAGATGACATACTTTGATGGGAAATGATATAGAATTCTTGGACAGCATTAAGGCCTACTTGAATAAGTGTTTTCAATGAAGGACCTTGGAGAAGTTGTTATATATTAGGCATCAAGATCTATAGAGATAGATCGAGACGCCCATAGGTCTTTCACAAAGCACATACCTTGATAAGATTTTGAAGAAGTTCAAATGGATCAGTCCAAGAAGGGTTCTTGCTCGTTTTGTAAGTGTGAGATTGAGCTCAGCTCAATGCCCCACCACGCAAAAGATAAAGAAGAGATGAGTGTCATCCCTATGCCTCAGCCATAGGATCTATTATGTATGCCATGCCGTGTACCACTGATGTAAACCTTGCCGTAAGTTTGTAGGAAGGTACCAAAGTAATCCCGCAAGGAACACCGACAGCGTCAAGAATATCCTCAAGCACCGAAAAGGACAAAGGACATGTTTCGCTTATGGAGGTGACGAAGAGCTCGTCAGAAAGTTACGCCGACGCTTAGCTTCGACACGATCCGATGACTCTAAGTCACAAACCGGATACGGTATATGTTGAATGGTGGAGCAAGAAGCTGTGCAGCCGCAAGGCAGCGCCGGGCGGATCTACATGTGAAGCGGAGTACATGGCAGCCTCGAGGCAGCGATGAAGCAATTTGGGTGAAGGAGTTCATCACCGACCTAGGAGTCATACCCAACGCGTGGGCCGATCAAACTCTTCCGTGACAACACCGAGCTATTGTTCTGCCAAGGAGCCCAGTTTTCACAAGAAGACCAGCACATCAAGTTGCCGCTCAACTCCATCCGTGAAAATGTTCGTAATGGAGACATAGAAATTTGTAAAGTATACGGATCCAATGTCGCAGATCCGCTGACTAAACCTCTTCACGGCAAAACATGATCAACACCGTAACTCTATGGGTGTTCGATTCATCACAATGTAAACTAGATTATTGACTTAGTGCAAGTGGGAGACTGTTGGAAATATGCCTAGAGGCAATAATAAAAGCATTATTATTATATTTCTTGTTCATGATAATTGTCTTTATTCATGCTATAACCAGTATTATCCGAAATCGTAATACACGTGTGAATACATAGACTACAATACGTCCCTAGTAAGCCTCTAGTTGACTAGCTCGTTGGTCAACAGATAGTCATGGTTTCCGACTATGGACATCGATGTCATTGATAACGGATCACGCCATTAGAGAATGACGGATGGACAAGACCCAATCCTAAGCATAGCACAAGATCGTAGTTCGCTTTGCAGAGCTTTTCCAATGTCAAGTATCTCTTCCTTAGACCATGAGATCGCAATTCCCGGATACCGAGGAGTGCTTTGGTGTATCAAACGTCACAACGAATCGGGTGACTATAAAGGTGCACTACTGTATCTCCGAAGTGACCATTGGGTTGACACGGATCGAGATCGATTTGTCACTCCGTATGACGGAGAGGTATCATCGGGCCCACTCGTAATGCATCATCATATGAGCTCAAAGTGACCAAGTGTCCGTCACGGATCATGCATTGCGTACGGTAAAGTGACTTGCCGGTAACGAGACTAAACGAGGTATTGGGATACCGACGATCAGTCTCGCAAGTAACACACCGTCCGACAAAGGGAATAGAATACGGGTTGCTTGAACCCTTGACATCGGGTTCATCCGATGACAACATCGAGGAGCATGGGAGCCAACATGGGTATCCAGATCCCGCTGGTTATTGACTTGAGGTAGTCTCATGTCATGATGTCTCCAACCCGTAGGGTCTACACTTAAGGTTCTTGACGCTTAGGTTAGACAAGTATGATTACGAATGTTGTTCGAGTCCTGATGAGATCCCTGACGTCACGAGGAGTTCCGAATGGTCCGGAGGTAAAGATTTATATATGGAAAGTGGTTAAACGGACTGGAAGTTTCTGGTATACTGTAAAGTACGGGCCACTGGAGGGTTCCGAGGTCCACCGAGGGGCCACCTCTCCTGGGGGCACATGGGCTAAGGGAGAGGGAACCAGCCCCCGGTGGGCGTGCGCCCCACCCAGGCCCATGCGCCTAGGGTTTGGGAGGAGGAAACCAGCGGGGCGCCCAGCTTGGGGGCAAGCCACCCTCCTCCTCTCGCCGCCGCCCCTAGGGTTTGCCCTAGAGCGGCCCCTTGACCTCTCCTCCTATAAATAGAGGTGGGGAGGCCAACACAGTTGTAGGCGCAGCCCTCCCTCCCAACACCTCTTTTCTCACGAAGCTTGGCTAAGCCCCGCCGAGAACTACTGCATTAGCCGCACCACGCCGCTGCTGCCATTGGGATTGTCTTCTTCAACCTCCTTCTCTTTGCTGATCAAGACGGAGGAGACGCCATCGCCTGCGACGCGGTGTTGAACACGGAGGTGCTGTCCAAGATTTTGGTCATCGGTGATCGGAATCACGTTGGGAACGTCACCACTCTCAAGAACGCTCGTGATTCGATCTACAAGTGGTATGTAGATGCAAACTCTCTCGCTACTGCTGCATGGTAGAACTCATAGATGGATCTGGTGAAACCGTGAGGAAAAATTTTAATTTTCTGCAACGCTCCCAACAATGTTGATTCCATAGCGGGCTTCTCGCTCGCAACAAATCACTCGGGTTCACGGTTTATCGGTATTCAGTAGCTCTACCACTGCCATCCGAAAGCATCGGCGATTCGGGAGCCTTCAAACACTCTTCCGCTTTCTTCCATTACCGTGATGCTGATCACACCTTTGGGGCCTGGCATCTTTAGTTTGTTGTATACATAACATGGTCGCAGCCATGAAACGTGCATACTACCGGGCCTTCCTGTGATAGCGGATAAGCACCGGAACTACCATCAAACGCCAACTTTTCTTTTGCGAAATTTTGGAGTCCTCGAAAACCACATCAAGAGCACCGATCATTGACTCAGCCTTTTCCGTGAATGACTCGCGGGAAACTCATGTTGCTGGTATTGAGCCGACACCGAATGCCCATCCCTTTCAACGCCTCTACATACAAGATATTAAACCACTGCCACCATCCATCAAAACTTTAGCTGTACGAGTGCCTTCGGCTAACCGGGTCAACCACTCAAAGCTTGCCTCCTGTGGGGTTATGTTTAGTGATCGACCGTCGAATGTGATGGCACCGAGACCATTTCAATAACTGTGTCGCCGAGCTTAATTATTCACACTCTCGTTGATAACTTTCAATCGATTTTGCTTCAACGCCCGCAAAAATCATCGTGGGTGGAATTGACCTCGGGGTATCCATCATCATATCTTCCTTGTTTGCAACTTGTCCGACTCTTCCTTATCTTTGGATGTTTCGAACCGGATCAAGAGCCACCTCGAGGGTATGCTTTGGGAAATGAGTTTACCTCTTCATCTCTTTGTGTGAATGTATGGCAGGTCTAATACATCATTCCGCCTTGATCTTTCACTTTGGTTCCAAGGCCCTTTGGCTTCCTTAAACTTTCTGACTCACGGCCAAGGCTTTCCAGAGCAGCTGGCTCGCCTTCCGCTTCGCCCGACTGGAATTTCTCCGTTTATGATGATCGAATTTGTGTTTGCCACCTCGAGCCGATCATCTTCTTCACCATTAGCAGGCTGGTGGCACTCCATCATTCGACTCGTAGACATGTCTCCGTCTGACCAAATTTCAGATTCAGTTTCAGACTTAACGCCTCTTTGAAGGCACAAATCGCTCGGTGATCCGGCTAACGCTTCCATCAGATGCAACGTGATCCATCTCTCGGATGTAATCCTCAAAGTTTCATTTGTCTTCTGCACGCAAGATTGCAATTTGTCAACCCTGCTGGTCGCCATGTGTCCCTTCAAATGTTTCGACAAACACTGAAAGATCTTCCCAAGTGTAAATGTTGCTGGTGCTAATCGGTTCAGCCACGCCTGCCGAGCCTCCAACATAAGAGGAAGTTGTCATGGCCACTTCATCATTGTTGCCGCCAACCTGAACATCCACCGTAGTCCTCAAGCCAAGTATCAAGTTTGGACTCACCAGCTGAACTTATCGACTCATTCGCCAACCCGAAGTTGGGAGGAATCATTGGCCCCGATGGCTCTGGCCAGCACTCTCGTCCGCCAGCAGGACGGCACCGCTGCTGCTGGGTATCAAGGAAATATGCCCTAGAGGCAATAATAAAGTTATTATTTATTTCTTATATCATGATAAATGTTTATTATTCATGCTAGATTTGTATTAACTGAAACATAATACATGTGTGAATACATAGACAAACATAGTGTCACTAGTATGCCTCTACTTGACTAGCTCGTGAATCAAAGATGGTTAAATTTCCAGCCATGGACATGAGTTGTCATTTGATTAATGTGATCACATCATTAGGAGAATGATGATTGACTCACCCATTTCGTTAGCTTAGCACTTGATCGCTTAGTATGTTGCTATTTCTTTCTTCATGACTTAGACATGTTCCTCGTGACTATGAGATTATGCAACCCTGCTTATCAATGAACACTTTGTGTGCTACCAAACGCCACAACGTAACTGGGTGATTATAAAGGAGCTCTACTGTGTGTCTCCGAAGGTACATGTTGAGTTGGCGATTTCGAGATTAGGATTTGTCATCCGATTGTCGGAGAGGTATCTCGGCCTCTCGTAATGCACATCACTTAAGCTCAGTAAGCATTGCAACTAATGAGTTAGTTGGGATGATGTATTACGTAGAAAGTAAAGAGATTTTGCCGGTGACGTAGATTGAACTAGGTATTGAGATACCGACGATCAATCTCGCAAGTAACATACCGATGACAAAAGGAACAACGATGTTGTTATGCGGTCTCACCGATAAAGATCTTCAGAGAATATGGGAGCCAATATGAGCATCCAGGTTCCGCTATTGGTTATTGACTGGAGATGTGTCTGTCATGTCTGATTGTTTCGAACCCGTAGGGTCCGCACGCTAAGGTTTCAATGACAATAATATTATGAGTTTATGAGTTTTGATGTACCGGGAGTTCGGAGTCCCGGATAAAATCTGGGACATGACGAGGAGTCTCAAATGGTCGAGACGAAAGATCGATATATTGGACGACTATATTCAGACATCGGAAAGGTTCCGAGTGATTCGGTATTTTCGGTGTACCGGGAGTTACGGGAATTCGTATTGGGCCTTAATGGGCCATACGGAAAGAGAGAGAAAGGCCTCAAAAGGTGGCCGCATTCCTCCCCATTGGCTAGTCCGAATTGACTACAAGGGGGGCCTCTTCTCCTTCCTTCCCTTTCCTTCCTCCTACCCTACTACTTGGAAGGGCCTTAGTTCTATTAGGAAAGGGGGAACTTACCCCTGGGAGCACGACTCTAGGGCGCCATAGAGAGGGCTGACCTCCCCCTCCTCCACCTTTATATACGGGCAGGCACCCATAGACACACAAGTTGATCTTCGTGGATCGCTTTAGCTGCAAAAGCGGTGCCCTCCACCATAATCCTCGATAATATTGCAGCGTAAGCTTAGAGCGGCCCCGCAACGGTAGAACATCAAGATCGCCACAACTCCTGCTTGCCCGAGGAACACTTTGGTGCTACCAAACGCCACAACGAATCGGGTGATTATAAAGGTACATTACAGTGTCTCCAAGGTACATGTTGGGTTGGTATATTTCGAGATTAGGATTTGTCACTCCGATTGCCTGAGAGGTATCTCGGCCCTCTCGGTAATGCACATCACATAAGCCTTGCAAGCATTGCAACTAAATGTGTTAGTTGTGAGATGATGTATTACGGAACGAGAAAAGAGACTTGCCAAGAACGAGATTGAACTAGGTATTGATACCGACGATCAATCTCGGACAAGTAACATACCGATGACAAAGGGAACAACGATGTTGTTATGCGGTCCGACCGATAAAGATCTTCAGAGAATATGTAGGAGCCAATATGGGCATCCAGGTCCCGCTTATTGGTTATTGACCAGAGAGGTGTCTCGGTCATGTCTACATAGTTCTCAACCCGTAGGGTCCGCACGCTTAAGGTTTCGGCGATGCTATATTATGAGTTTGTATGTTTTGATGTACCAAGGAGTTCGAGTCCCGGATGAGATCGGGACATGACGAGGAGTCTCAAATGGTCGAGACGTAAAGATTCATATATTGATGATATGTTTAGGCTAAGGGCAAGCCCATGAGGCTTTAGGTCGGTGCAAAAGGAGTTTTATGAGGTTAAGGGGCCAAACGCCGGAGACTCCGGGCGTTCGCCCGGGCTGCACGCCGAGGCCCATGGCGTCGGGCCGACGCCAAGGATTGTATGCTGGTCCTGAGTCCCGAGTGGGACTTTGCCTTCGGGCAAAACCGACTTTGAGGAGGTTTTGCTCCAAGTTTCAACCCGGGCTCAACATATAAATAGAGGCAGGGCTAGCACCAAAGACACAACAATTGATCCTTGATCTCTTAGCCGCAGCGCGCCCCCTTCCACCAAACTACACCTCAATATACCGCTATGAGCTTAGGCGGCCTCCTCGCCGTGGAACATCATCATCGCTACCACGCCGTCAGGTCGATTTAAACTCTCCTCAACACTCGGCTGGATCGGAGTTCGAGGGACGCCATCGAGCTGAACGTGGTGCAGAACTCGGAGGTGCCGTGACGCTCGTACTTGGATCGTTGGATCGGGAAGAAGTACGACTACTTCCTCTACGCTATGCCAACGCTCGCTGCTGGTCTACGAGGGTACGAGACAACACTCTCATCTCGCTGCTATGCATCACCATGATCTTGCGTGATCGTAGGGAAAATTTTTGAAATTACTACGCTCCCAACAGCTTGCTCGCCACTCGTAGGATTTTTTTACAAACTTAGGCTTAAACGGATTCGTAGCTGCTACCCACCGGGAGGGGGGTTTGTCACGTAAACAAAAGCAACAACAATCACTTGAAAATTATAACACCCTTGTCTTTGATAAATAAACCACAGAGGTATTTTTATTACATCTCATCCTAGTGTACTTAAGTAAAAGGGCGGAGCAGCTCCGATTCCAAGCTCGTGGCTCATCAATATGGCGATCGATATTGTAAAGATGGTACGCCCATTGTGGAGAACTCGTGACGGCGAAGGGGCCTTCCCAAGTAGGGAGCAAGCTTGTGTGGTTTCGCTGATCTACTCGAGGACCAAATCTCCTTCTTGGAAGGATCGACTCTTCACATTCCCGGCATGGAATCGACGCAAGTCTTATCGATAGACAATGACCGGATCAGGGCCATCTCTTTCCTCTTCTAGGAGGTCGATTGGCGCCCGCCGGGCTTGTTCTCGCTTCATCTTTGAAGTAGAGCTCGACTGGGTGCATAGTGAAGCAAGTCACTCGCCGTAACTGCTTCAGCTCCATAGACTAGAAAGAATGGAGTTCATCCAATGACCGATTAGGAGTGGTCCTCAATCCCCAAAGAACTGATGGAATTTTGTTGACCCATGCTCCTGCCATGCGTGCTTGAGATCGCGATTAGTCGTGGTTTTAGTCCTTTGAGAATTAGACTGTTTGCTCTTTCCGCTTGTCCATTCGACCGGGGTGAGCGATCAAGTGTAGTCGACCGCGGTGCTTTGAGAGGCACAAAAGGCTCAACTTGTGGGAATCAAGTTTGACCCGCTATCGCGATGATGCTATGCGAACTCCATATCTGAATATCAACTCTCGATGAAACTGATAGCAAAGCAAGCATCGAGATTCTTGATAGGCTTAGCTTCAATCCATTTAGTAAACTTGTCGATCGCCACTAGCACGTGAGTGAAGCCGCCCAGCCAGTTCTCAGCCGTCCAATCATATCCAATCCCCAAACAGCAAAGGGCCATACGAAAGTGGAATGGTCTTCAAGGATGACGCTGGTTTGTGTGACATATTGAGTAGAACCGACATCCTCACATTTGTCGACTATCTCTTCCGCCATTTCATTTGCTCTTGGCTAGTAAAATCCCGCCGTATGCTTTAGCCACAATGGTCCGAGAGGACACATGATGACCACAGTCCCCGAGTGGATATCATCAAGAATTATTTGACCTTCCTTTGGCGTTATACACTTCGACCGACTCCAACCGCCGCTTTCCTCAGATAATCGTCCCTTTATCACAAGAAGGCCTTGGATCGACGGACGATCCGTCGAGCCTCTTCTTCATTTTCTGGGAGTTCTTCCTTAGATGTACACGATGTACGGCACTGTCCAACAAGAGTGATGACCAAGACTTCCATGATCAGGTCGACCACCGCGAACCTCAACTTCAATGGATCTGTGGCACTTTTTGTTGCGGAACTTCTTCGTGAAAGGATCCTCTTGAACCGACGGTGGTGGATGTGTTCCAAACACATTGCTGGGAATGGCTTCTCTTGGAACCTATTTTGCCAAATCATCAGCTGCTTGATTTTTCAACGGGTATATGATGAAGCTCTAACCCTCGAATTTCCTCTCTAGCTTTATCATCGCATTGCAAAGAATCAGTCATGGCCGGACTTCTGACGTCCCACTCCTTCATCACTTGATTAACCACCAAATCTGAGTCGCCATAGACCATGAGGCGACGGACGCCGAGTGAAATGGCCATACGCAACCCATACAAAAGTGCTTCATATTCTGCTTCGTTGTTGGAGGAATCAAAGTGAATTTGGAGAACATATCTGAGCTTATCTCCTCGGGGGGAAACTAACACTACCCCAGCACCGGAACCATTCAACATCTTGGAACCATCAAAGAACATGGTCCAAAGGCTCGAAAGTGAACTTGAGTCAGTAGTTGTTGTTCAATCCACTCGGCCATTTAAATCTGCTATTGCTTGGGACTTGATGGCTTTTGCCTCAAACTTGATATCTAGGGAAGGAGTTCAATCGCCCATTTTGCCACTCTCCACCGCTTGCATCTCTGTTGTACAGAATCTCTGACAATGGAGTGTCGCTGACGACTGTAATGGAATGGTCAGAAAAGTAATGTGCAACCTTCTTCGTGGTCATATAAATCCCATATACAAGCTTCTGATAATGAGGATATCTTTGCTTTGACGGAGTTAAAACTTCAGACGCATAATATACTAGGCGTTGAACTTTAAAGGTTTTTCCTTCTTCTTCCCGCTCGACCGTAAGTACTGTACTGACAACTTGTCCCGTGGCTGCAATGTAAAGCAGCAAAGGCTCTTTGCTAATTGGGGCAGCAAGCACCGGCTGGGTGGAGAGCAGGGTTTTTAGCTCTGCAAACGCTGCATCAGCTTCAGGAGTCCACTCGAACTTGTCTGACTTCTTCATCAGTCGTTAAAGAGGCAATGCCTTTTCACTGAGACGAGAAATGAATCGATTTAAAGCGGCCAAGCAACTAGTAAGCTTCGACATCGTGTACACGCACAGACGCTTTATTCAGAGTATAGTACCAACTTTTTCTGGTTGGCGCCGATTCCTCGCTCGAAACGAAAAACCGAGTAACTTTCCACCAGAACTCCGAATGTACACTTTGATGGATTGCTTGATATCATACCTCCCGAGGTTGGCAAAAGTTTCAGCAAGGTCACGTGCCAGCAGGTCGGAACCCTTCCTTGACTTGACCACAATACCATCCATGCACGCCTCATCGCTCCGACCGACGGCGTGAGCAAACACTTCTGAATCATCCTCATGAACGTGGGTTCGCATTCTTTAGTCGTAATGGCATGGTAACATAATGTAAGCACCCAATGGAGTGATGAAAGTTGTTTCGATCTCGCCGGGTCCATATGCACGGATCTGATGGTAACCAGAATAGGCGCCTAAAAAAGATAGGCGCTCACATACCGCAGCTTGAGTCGACTATCCGGTCGATGCGGGAGAGGAAATGATCTTCGGCAGGCACGATTGATATGTTTGAAGTCAATGCACATGCGAAGTGAATTGTCCTTCTGGGGACCATGACAACATTGGCGAGCCACTGGAGTGGTAAATCTCTTGATAAACTCCGCTACAAGGAGTCGAGCCACTTCTTCATCGATTGCTTTTCTCTTCGCACGGGCGGACCGTCAAGATGTTCTTTGACCGGTTTTACCTTCACAATCTCGCAAACGATGCTCAGCCAGTGTTGGAAATATGCCCTAGAGGCAATAATAAAAGCATTATTATTATATTTCCTTGTTCATGATAATTGTCTTTATTCATGCTATAACTGTATTATCCGGAAATCGTAATACACGGTGAATACATAGACTACAATACGCCCCTAGTAAGCCTCTAGTTGACTAGCTCGTTGGTCAACAGATAGTCATGGTTTCCTCGACTATGGACATCGATGTCATTGATAACGGATCACGCCATTAGGAGAATGACGTGATGGACAAGACCCAATCCTAAGCATAGCACAAGATCGTAGTTCGCTTTGCTAGAGCTTTTCCAATGTCAAGTATCTCTTCCTTAGACCATGAGATCGCAATTCCCGGATACCGTAGGAGTGCTTTGGTGTATCAAACGTCACAACGTGAATCGGGTGACTATAAAGGTGCACTACAGGTATCTCCGAAAGTGACCATTGGGTTGACACGGATCGAGATCGGATTTGTCACTCCGCATGACGGAGAGGTATCACCGGGCCCACTCGTAATGCATCATCATAATGAGCTCAAAGTGACCAAGTGTCCGTCACGGATCATGCATTGCGGTACGAGTAAAGTGACTTGCCGGTAACGAGACTAAACGAGGTATTGGGATACCGACGATCGAAGTCTCGCAAGTAACACACCGTCTCGACAAAGGGAATAGAATACGGGTTGCTTGAACCCTTGACATCGTGGTTCATCCGATGACAACATCGAGGAGCATGTGGGAGCCAACATGGGTATCCAGATCCCGCTGTTGGTTATTGACTTGAGGTAGTCTCGGTCATGTTCAGATGTCTCCCAACCCGTAGGGTCTACACACTTAAGGTTCGTGACGCTAGGGTTAATAGGAAGACAAGTATGTGATTACCGAATGTTGTTCGAGTCCTGATGAGATCCCGACGTCACGAGGAGTTCCGAATGGTCCGGAGGTAAAGATTTATATATGGAAAGTGGTTAAACGGACTGGAAGTTTCGTGGTATACCGGTAAAGTACCGGGCCACCGGAGGGTTCCGAGGTCCACCGAGGGGCCACCTCCCGGGGGCCACATGGGCTAAGTGGAGAGGAACCAGCCCCTGGTGGGCTGGGTGCGCCCCACCCAGGCCCATGCGCCTAGGGTTTGGGAGGAGGAACCCCAAAGGGGCGCCTCAGCTTGGGGGCAAGCCACCCTCCTCCCTCCTCCTTGGCCGCCCCCTAGGGTTTGCCCTAGAGGGCCGGCCCCCTGACCCTCTCCTCCTATAAATAGAGGGGTGGGGAGGCTGCCAACACAGCTTGTAGGCGCAGCCCTCCCTCCCAACACCTCTCTTCTCACGCAAGCTTGGCGGCCCTGCCGGAGAACTATCAGACTAGCTGCACCACGCCGTCAGGCTGCCATTGGGATTGTCTTCTTCAACCTCTCCTTCTCTCTTGCTGGATCAAGACGGAGGAGACGCCATCGTCTCCGCACGTGTTGAACACGGAGGTGCTGTCCTTTCAAGATTTTGGTCATCGGTGATCGGAATCACGCTGGGAACGCCTTCGCTATCACCACTCTCAAGAACGCTCCGATTCGATCTACAAGTGGTATGTAGATGCAAACTCTCTCTCGCTACTCGCTGTATGGTAGAACTCATAGATGGATCTTGGTGAAACCGTGAGGAAAAATTTTAATTTTCTGCAACGCTCCCAACAAAGGGTATCATGAGCTAGGTCTATGCGTAGTTCTCTTTGCACGAGTAGAACACAATTTTGTTGTGGGCGTGATCTTGTCAACTTACTTGCCGCTATTAGTTGTTTCTTGCTTCCGCGTATTGTGGGATGAAGCGCCCGACCAACCTTACACGCATTTCCACGTGAGACCGGTTCCACCGACTAACATGCACTAGTTGCATAAGGTGGTCTGGCGGGTGTCCGCTCTCCTACTTTAGTGGGAGCGGATTCGGCGAACAGGGTCCTTATGAAGGGTAAATAGAAGTTGACAAGATCACGCCAGGTTATTCGTAGGTAAGAAAACGCTTTGCTAGAACCCAATTGCAGCCACGTAAAAGATGCAACAACAATTAGAGGACGCCTAACTTGTTTTTGCAGCAATTGTCATGTGACGGATATGGCCAAGTTGTGATGAATGATGATATATTGTGATGTATGAGATCATGTTCTTGTAATAGGAATCACGACTTGCATGTCGATGAGTATGACAACCGCAGGAGCCATAGGAGTTGTCTTTATTTTGTATGACCTGCGTGTCATTGAAGAACGCCATGTAACTTACTTTACTTCATTGCTAAACGCTTAGCCATAGTAGTAGAAGTAGTCGCTGGCGGACAACTTCATGGAGGCACGATGATGGAGATCATGATGATGGAGATCATGGTGCCATGCCGTGACAAGATGATCATGGAGCCCCAAGATGGAGATCAATGGAGTTTTATGATATTGGCCATATCATGTCACTACTATATAATTGCATGTGATGTTTATTATGCTTATACATCTTGTTTACTTAGAACGACGGTAGTAAATAAGATGATCCCTTAAGAACAATTTCAAGAAGTGTTCTCCCTAATCGTGCACCGCTGCTACAGTTCGTCGCTTCTAAGCACCACGTGATGATCGGGTGATGGATTCTTACGCTCACATACAACGGTGTAAGACAGATTTACACACGCAAAACACTTAGGGTTAAACTTGACGAGCCTAGCATGTACGCACATGGCCTCGAACACGGAGACCGAAAGGTCGAACACGAGTCGATGGAAGATACGATCAACATGAGAATGTTCACCGACGATGACTAGTCCGCCTCACGTGATGATCGGACACGCCTAGTCGACTCGGATCGTGTCGCTTAGATGACTAGAGGGATGTCTAATCTGAGTGGGAGTTCATTAATAATTTGATTAGATGAACTTAATTATCATGAACTTAGTCTAAAACTTTTGAATTATATGTCTTGTAGATCAAATGGCCAACGCCATGTCAACTTGAACTTCAACGCTGCTCCTAGAGAAAACCAAGCTGAAAGATGACGGCAAAGAACTATACGGACTGGGTCCGAACCCGAGGATCATCCTCATAGCTGCCAGAAACAATACGCCCTAGAAGGACCGCTAGGTGAAGCTCCTGTCCTGCAGAACCAAGACATTATGAATGCTTGGCAGTCTCGCGGTCGATGATTACTCCTCGCTCAAGGCGGCATGCTTTACAGCTTAGAACCGGGCTCCAAAAGCGCTTTGAGCACCACGGAGCATATGAGATGTTCGAGGAGCTGAAACTTGTTTTCCAAGCTCACGCCTCGGTCGAGAGATATGACATCTCCGACAAGTTCTATAGTTGTAAGATGGAGGAAAACAGTTCGCTGCTGAACACATTCTCAAGATGTCCGCTGTACAACCGTATGACCCAGCTGAATATTAACCTCCCCGATGAGGCGGTCATTGACAGAATCCTCCAGCCGCTTCCCACCAAGCTACAAGAGCTTTGTGATGAACTACAACATGCAGGGGATGGTAAAGACCATTCCTCAAGTGTTCTCTATGCTCAAGTCACCGAGGTTGAAATCAAGAAAGAACATCAAGTGTTGATGGTCAATAAGACCACTAAGTTTAAGAAGGGCAAGGGCAAGAAGAACTTCAAGAAGGATGGCAAGGAGATTGCCGCGCCTGCAAGCAAGTTGCCGGAAGAAGTCAAAGAATGGACCCAAGCCCGAGACCGAGTGTTTTTATTGCAAGGGAAGGGTCACCGAAGCGAACTGCCCCAAATACTTAGCGGATAAGAAGGCCGCAACACCAAAGGTATATTTGATATACATGTAATTGATGTGTACCTTACCAGAATCGTAGTAACTCCCGGTATTTGATACCGTGCCGCTGTTCATATTTGTAACTCACAGCAGAGCTGCGGAATAAGCGGAGATCGGCGGCGACGAGGTGACGGCGCGCTGCCGGAATGGTTCCAGAGTCGATGTGATCGCCACGGCACGCTACCTCTTCATTTACCCACGGATTAGTTATGAACCTTAATAATTGTTATTTGGTGCCAAGTTTGAGCATGAATATTGTATCCGGATCTCGCTTAATGCGAGATGGCTACTCATTTAAACCGAGAATAATGGTTGTTCTATTTATATGAGAGATATGTTTTATGGTCATGTCTCGATGGTCAATGGTTTATTCTTAATGAATCTCGAGCGTAGTATTACACATGTTCATAGCGTGAATACCAAAAGATGTAAAGTTGATAACGATAGTCCCACATACTTGTGGCATCGCCGCCTTTGGTCACATTGGTGTCAAGCGCATGAAGAAGCTCCATGCTGATGGACTTTGGAGTCTCTTGATTATGAATCATTTGACACATGCTAACCATGCCTCATGGGCAAATGACCAAGACTCCATTCTCTCGAACAATGGAGCGAGCAACCAACTTATTGGAAATCATACATACCGATGTGTGCGGTCCAATGAGCGTTGAGGCTCATGGAGGATATCGTTATGTTCTCACTCTCACAGATGACTTGAGTAGATATGGGTATGTCTACTTGATGAAACACAAGTCCGAGACCTTGAAAAGTTCAAGGAATTTCAGAATGAAGTAGAGAATCAACGTGACCGAAAGATAAAATTCTTACGATCGGATCGTGGAGGAGAATATTTAAGTCACGAATTTGGTACACACTTAAGAAAATGTGGAATCGTTTACAACTAACGCCTACCGAACACCTCAACAGAATGGTGTGTCCGAACGTCGAATCGCACTCTATTGGATATGGTGCGGTCTATGATGTCTCTTACCGATTTACCGCTATCATTTTGGGGATACGCCTAGAGACAGCTACATTCACTTTAAATAGGGCACCGCCTAAGTCCGCTGAGACGACACCGTATGAATTATGGTTTGGGAAGAAACCTAAGTCTGTCGCTTCTAAAAGTTTGGGGATGCGATGCTTATGTCAAGAAACTTCAACCCGAAAAGCTCGAACCCAAGTCGAAAAATGCGTTTTCATAGGATACCCTAAGGAAACCGTAGGGTATACCTTCTACTTAAGATCCGAGGGCAAGATCTTTGTTGCCAAGAACGGAATCTTTCTCGAAAAGAGTTTCTCTCGAAGAAGTAAGTGGAGGAAAGTAGAACTCGATGAAGTACTACCTCTTGAACAGAAAGTAGTGCAGCTCAGAAAATGTTCCCGTGATGCCTACACCAACCAAGAGGAAATTCATGATGATGATCAAGGTACTTCGAATCAAGTTGCTACCGAATCAGAGGTCCACTAGGACACGCCCGCACTGCAGTGGTACGGCAACCCTGTCTCGAAATCATGTTGTTAGACAACAATGAACCTTCGAACTATGAAGAAGCGATGGCGGCCCAGATTCCAACAAATGGCTAGAAGCCATGAAGTCCGAGATAGAATCCATGTATGAAAACAAAGTGTGGACTTTGACCGACTTGTTCGATGATCGGCGAGCGATAGAAAACAAATGGATCTTTAAGAAGAAGACGGACGCGATGGTAATGTCACCATCTATAAAGCTCGACTTGTCGCTAAGGGTTATCGGCAAGTTCAAGGGATTGACTACGATGAGACTTTCTCTCCCGTAGCGAAGCTTAAGTCCGTCCAATCATGTTAGCAATTGCCGATACTATGATTATGAGATATGGCGATGGACGCCAAAACAGCTGCTCCTTAACGGCTATCTTAAGGAAGAGCTGATATGATACAGCCGAAGGTTTTGTCGATCCTAAGAATGTCGACAAAGTATGCAAGCTCCAGCGATCCATTTATGGGCTGGTGCAAGCATCTCGAGTTAGAACATTCGCTTGATGAGATGATCAAAGCGCTTAGTTTATGCGCACTTATGGAGAAGCCTCATGCTACAAGAAAGTGAGTGGAGCTCAGAGCATTTCTCATATTATATGTAGATGACATACTTCCGATGGGAAATGATATAGAATTCTTGGACAGCATTAAGGCCTACTTGAATAAGTGTTTTCAATGAAGGACCTTGGAGAAGTTGTTATATATTAGGCATCAAGATCTATAGAGATAGATCAAGACGCCTCATAGGTCTTTCACAAAGCACATACCTTGATAAGATTTTGAAGAAGTTCAAATGGATCAGTCCAAGAAGGGTTCTTGCCTGTTTTGTAAGGTGTGAGATTGAGCTCAGCTCAATGCCCCACCACGGCAAAAGATAAAGAAGAGATGAGTGTCATCCCTATGCCTCAGCCATAGGATCTATTATGTATGCCATGCTGTGTACTGCACTGATGTAAACCTTGCCGTAAGTTTGGTAGGAAGGTACCAAAGTAATCCCGCAAGGAACACCGGACAGCGGTCAAGAATATCCTGAAGTACCGAAAAGGACAAAGGACATGTTTCGCTTATGGAGGTGACGAAGAGCTCGTCAGAATAAAGTTACGCCGACGCTTAGCTTCGACACGATCCGATGACTCTAAGTCACAAACCGGATACGCGTATATGTTGAATGGTGGAGCAAGAAGCTGGTGCAGCTGCAAGCAGAGCGCCGTATGGGGATCTACATGTGAAGCGGAGTACATGGCAGCCTCGAGGCAGCGATGAAGCAATTTGGGTGAAGGAGTTCATCACCGACCTAGGAGTCATACCCAATGCGCCGGGCCGATCAAACTCTTCTCGTGACAACACCGAGCTATTGCTCTTGCCAAGGAGCCCAGGTTTCACAAGAAGACCAGGCACATCAAGTTGCCGCTCAACTCCATCCGTGAAAATGTTCGAATGGAGACATAGAAATTTGTAAAGTGCATACGGATCTCAATGTCGCAGATCCGCTGACTAAACCTCTTCCGCGGCAAAACATGATCAGCACCGTAACTCTATGGGTGTTCGATTCATCACAATGTAAACTAGATTATTGACTCTAGTGCAAGTGGGAGACTGTTGGAAATATGCCCTAGAGGCAATAATAAAAGCATTATTATTATATTTCCTTGTTCATGATAATTGTCTTTATTCATGCTATAACTGTATTATCCGGAAATCGTAATACACGTGTGAATACATAGACTACAATACGCCCCTAGTAAGCCTCTAGTTGACTAGCTCGTTGGTCAACAGATAGTCATGGTTTCCTCGACTATGGACATCGATGTCATTGATAACGGATCACGCCATTAGGAGAATGACGGATGGACAAGACCCAATCCTAAGCATAGCACAAGATCGTAGTTCGCTTTGCTAGAGCTTTTCCAATGTCAAGTATCTCTTCCTTAGACCATGAGATCGCAATTCCCGGATACCGTAGGAGTGCTTTGGTGTATCAAACGTCACAACGAATCGGGTGACTATAAAGGTGCACTACAGTATCTCCGAAGTGACCATTGGGTTGACACGGATCGAGATCGGATTTGTCACCCGTATGACGGAGAGGTATCACGGGCCCACTCGTAATGCATCATCATAATGAGCTCAAAGTGACCAAGTGTCCGTCACGGATCATGCATTGCGGTACGAGTAAAGTGACTTGCCGGTAACGAGACTAAACGAGGTATTGGGATACCGACGATCGAAGTCTCGCAAGTAACACACCGTCCGACAAAGGGAATAGAATACGGGTTGCTTGAACCCTTGACATCGTGGTTCATCCGATGACAACATCGAGGAGCATGTGGGAGCCAACATGGGTATCCAGATCCCGCTGTTGGTTATTGACTTGAGGTAGTCTCGGTCATGTCTCAGATGTCTCCGAACCCGTAGGGTCTACACTTAAGGTTCGTGACGCTTAGGGTTAATAGGAAGACAAGTATGTGATTACCGAATGTTGTTCGAGTCCCAATGAGATCCCTGGACGTCACGAGGAGTTCCGGAATGGTCCGGAGGTAAAGATTTATATATGGAAAGTGGTTAAACGGACTCGGAAGTTTCGTGGTATACCGTAAAGTACCGGGCCACCGGAGGGTTCCGAGGTCCACCGAGGGGCCACCTCTCCTGGGGGCCACATGGGCTAAGTGGAGAGGAACCAGCCCCGGTGGGCTGGGTGCGCCCCACCCAGGCCCATGCGCTAGGGTTTGGGGAGGAGGAAACCCTGAGGGGCGCCTCAGCTTGGGGGCAAGCCACCCTCCTCCTCCTCCTTGGCCGCCGCCTAGGGTTTGCCCTAGAGGGCCGGCCCCTGACCTCTCCTCCTATAAATAGAGGGGGGGGGAGGCTGCCAACACAGCTTGTAGGCGCAGCCCTCCCTCCCAACACCTCTCTTTCTCACGCAAGCTTGGCGGCCTCGCCGAGAACTACTGCATTAGCTGCACCACGCCGTCAGGCTGCCATTGGGATTGTCTTCTTCAACCTCTCCTTCTCTTGCTGGATCAAGACGGAGGAGACGCCATCGTCTCCGCACGCGTGTTGAACACGGAGGTGCTGTCCTTTCAAGATTTTGGTCATCGGTGATCGGAATCACGCTGGGAACGCTTTCGCATCACCACTCTCAAGAACGCCCGTATTCGATCTACAAGTGGTATGTAGATGCAAACTCTCTCGCTACTCGCTGCATGGTAGAACTCATAGATGGATCTTGGTGAAACCGTAGGAAAAATTTTAATTTTCTGCAACGCTCCCCAACAAGTGATAAGCACTGAAATCCACGACTTCAAACGCCAACTTTTCTTTGCGGAAATTCTTGGAGTCCCCGAAAACCACATCAAGAGCAATCTGACCGATTGACTCAGCCTTCTTTCCGTGAATGACTCCGTGGAAACTCATGTTGCCGGTATTGAGCCCGACACCGAATGCCCATCCCTTTCAACGCCTCTACATACAAAGATATTCAAACCACTGCCACCATCCATCAAAACTTTAGTCACCGAGTGCCTTCGACAACCGGGTCGACCACCAAAGCTTGCCTCCTGTGGGTGGCTATGTGCTGCTGGGTGATCGATCGTCGAATGTGATGGCAGTCCGAGACCATTTCAATAATCGGGTGTCGCCGAGCGACTCATATTCACCTCTCGTTGATAACTTTCAATCGATTTTGCTTTCAACGTCCGCAAAAATCATCAGGTGGAATTGACCTGGGGTATCCATCATCACTATCTTCCTTGTTTGCAACTTTGTCCGACTCCTTTCCTTATCTTTGGGATGTTTCCGAACTCGCTGGATCAAGAGCCGACAATCGCCGAGTGGTATGCTTTGGGTAAATGAGTTTACCCTCTTCATCTCTTTGTGTGAATGTGGCATGGCAGGTCTAATACATCATTTCGGCTTTGATCTTTCACTTCTTGGGGTTCCAAGGCCCTTTGGGCTTCCTTAAACTTTCTCTTGACTCACGGCCAAGGCTTCTCCAGAGCAGCTGGCCGGCCTTCCGCTTCGCTCCGGACCGAATTTCCTCCTCCGGTTTCATGAGCGATCGACTTGTGTTTGCCACTCCGAGCCGATCATCTTCTTCACCATTAGCATACTTGGTGGCAATTCCATCATTCACTCTGAGACATGTCTCCGGTTCACCAAATTTCAGATTCAGTTCTTCAGATTTAACGCCTTCCTTGAAGGCACAAACTGCTCGGTGATCCACACGCTTCTCCATCAGGTGATGCAACGTGATCCATCTCTCGATGTAATCCTCAAAGTTTCATTTGTCTTCGCACGCAAGATTGCAATTGGTCAACCCTGCTGGTCGCTGCAGTCCCTTCAACAGCTTCACAAACACCGGAAAGATCTTCCCAAGTGTAAATGTTGTTGGTGCTAACTGGTTCAGCCACGCCCGCCGAGCCTCCAACATAAGAGGAAGTTGTTTCATGGCCACTTCATCATTGTTGCCGCCAACCTGAACATCCACTGTAGTCCTCAAGCCAAGTATCAAGTTTGGACTCACCAGTGAACTTATCGACTCCATTCGCCAACCCAAGTTGGGAGGAATCATTGCGCCCCGATGGCTCTGGGCCGTAGCACTCGTCCGTAGACGCACACTCACGCTGCTGGGTATCAAGGAAATATGCCCTAGAGGCAATAATAAAGTTATTATTTATTTCTTATATCATGATAAATGTTTATTATTCATGCTAGATTTGTATTAACCGAAACATAATACATGTGTGAATACATAGACAAACATAGTGTCACTAGTATGCCTCTACTTGACTAGCTCGTGAATCAAAGATGGTTAAATTTCCTAGCCATGGACATGAGTTGTCATTTGATTAACAGGATCACATCATTAGGAGAATGATGTGATTGACTCGACCCATTCTGTTAGCTTAGCACTTGATCGTTTAGTATGTTGCTATTTCTTTCTTCATGACTTAGACATGTTCCTGTGACTATGAGATTATGCAACTCCTGCCAATCAATGAACACTTTGTGTGCTACCAAACGTCACAACGAATCGGGTGATTATAAAGGAGCTCTACAGTGTCTCCAAGGTACATGTTGAGTTGGCGATTTTGAGATTAGGATTTGTCATCCGATTGCCGGAGAGGTATCTCCGGCCCTCTCGTAATGCACATCACTTAAGCCTTTGTAAGCATTGCAACTAATGAGTTAGTTGGGATGATGTATTACAGAACGAGTAAAGAGACTTGCCGGTGACGAGATTGAACTAGGTATTGAGATACCGACGATCGAATCTCGCAAGTAACATACCGATGACAAAAGGAACAACGATGTTGTTATGCGGTCCTGACCGATAAAGATCTTCGAGAATATGTGGGAGCCAATATGAGCATCCAGGTTCCGCTTATTGGTTATTGACCGGAGATGTGTCTCGGTCATGTCTACATTGTTCTCGAACCCGTAGGGTCCGCACGCTTAAGGTTTCGGCGACAATAATATTATGAGTTTATGAGTTTTGATGTACCGAAGGAGTTCGAGTCCCGGATAAAATCTGGGACATGACGAGGAGTCTCAAATGGTCGAGACGAAAGATCGATATATTGGACGACTATATTCGACATCGAAAGGTTCCGAGTGATTCGGTATTTTCGTGTACCGGGAGTTACGGAATTGTATTGGGCCTTAATGGGCCATACGGGAAAGGAGAGAAAGGCCTCAAAAGGTGGCCGCACCTCCCCATTGGCTAGTCCGATTGACTACGGAAGGGGGCGCCTTCCTTCCTTCTCCTTTTCCTTCCCTTTCCTTCCTCCTACTCCTACTACTTGGAAGGGCTCCTAGTTCTATTAGAAAGGGGAATCCTACCTCCTGGGAGTACGACTCTAGGGCGCGCCATAGAGAGGGCTGACCTCCCTCCTCCACTCCTTTATATACGGGGCAGGGGCACCCCATAGACACACAAGTTGATCTTCGTGATCGCTTCTTAGCCGCGCGTAAAGCCCCTCCACCATAATCCTCGATAATATTGCAGCGTGCTTAGGCGAAGCCCCGCAACGGTAGAACATCAAGATCGCCACCACACCGTCAGGTCGACGGAACTCTTCCCCGACACTTTGCTGGATCGTAGTCCGGGATCGCCATCGAGTTGAACGGTGCTAGAACTCGGAGGTGTCGAGTTTCGGTGCTTGATCGGTCGGGTCGTGAAGACGCATAACTACATCAACCGCGCAGTTAACGCTCGCTTTCGGGTTCACGAGGGTACGTGGACAACACTCTCCTCTCATTGCTATGCATCACCATGATCTTGCGTAGCGAGAAAATTTTTGAAATTACTACGCTCCCCAACAAAGGTATCGAGCCTAGATTTTATGCGAGATGTTATATGCACGAGTAGAACACAAGTGAGTTGTGGGCTATATAGTCATACCGCTTACCAAAGATGTCATACTTTGGTCTCAGCGGTATTGTTGGATGAAGCGCCCGACAGAGATTATGCGCGACGCCACGCCGAGACTGGTTCTACCGACGTGCTTTTGTACACAGTGGCTGGCGGGTGTCTGCTTTCTCCAACTTTAGTTGAATCGAAAGGCTACGCCCGGTCCTTGGCGGAAGGTTAAACAACAATAACTTGACGAACTATCGCTGTGGTTTTGATGTAGGTAAGAACGGTTCTTGCTCAGCCCGTAGCAGCCACGTAAAATTTGCAACAAAAAAGTAGAGGACGCCTAACTTGTTTTTGCAGGCATGTTGTGATGTGATATGGTCAAGACGTGATGCTATATTTTTGTATGAGATGGTCATGTTTTGTAACCGGTTATCGGCAATCAAGTGTGAGCCATATGGTTGTCGCTTATTGTATGAAATGCAACGCTCAGTAATTGCTTTACTTTATCACTAAGCTGTAGCGATAGTCGAGAAGCAATAGATGGCGAACGACAATGATGCTATGATGGAGATCAAGGTGTCGCTACCGGTGACGATGGTGATCACGACGGTGCTCGGAGATGGAGATCACAAGCACAAGATGATGATGGCCATATCATATCACTTATAATGATTGCATGCGATGTTTATCCTTTATGCATCTTATTTTGCTTTGATTGACGGTAGCATTATAAGATGATCTCTCACTAATTATCAAGAAGTGTTCTCCCGAGTATGCACTGCATAAAGTTCTTCGTGGCTGAGACACCACGAGATGATCGGTGTGATAGGCTCTACGCTCAAATACAACGGTGCAAAACAGCTTGCACACGCGAATACTCAAAGTTAAACTTGACGAGCCTAGCATATACAGATATGGCCTCAAAACACGAAGACCGAAAGGTCGAGCATGAATCATATAGTAGATATGATCAACATAGTGATGTTCACCATTGAAAACTACTCCATCTCACGTGATGATTGGACATGGTTTAGTTGATTTGGATCACGTGATCACTTAGATGACTAGAGAGATGTCTGCCTAAGTGGGAGTTCTTAAGTAATATGATTAATTGAACTTAAAATTATCATGAACTTAGTCCCGTAGTATTTTGCAAATTATGTTGTAGATCAATAGCTCGCGTTGTTGCTTCCCTATGTTTGTTGCTTTCATATGTTTATTTTGATATGTTCCTAGAGAAAATTGTGTTGAAAGATGTTAGTAGCAATGATGCGGATTGGATCCATGATCTGAGGTTTATCCTCATTGCTGCATGTAAGAATTATGTCTTAATGCACCGCTAGGTGACGACCTATTGCAGGAGCGTATGCGCACGTTATGAACGCTATTAGCTCAATATGATGACTACTTGATAGTTTAGTGCACCATGCTTAACGGCTTAGAATCGGGACTTCAAAGACGTTTTGAACGCCATGGACCATATGAGATGTTCCAGGAATTGAAGTTAATATTTCAAGTAAATACCGAGTTGAGAGATATGAAGTCTCCAACAAGTTATATGGCTAAAAGATGGAGGAGAATCGCCAACTAGTGAGCATGTGCTCGATTGTCCTGGTACTACAATCACTTGAATCAAGTGGGAGTTAATCTTCTAGATAAGATAGTGATTGACAGAGTTCTTCTAGTCACCATCACCAAGTTAGTAGAACTTTGTGATGAACTATAGTATGCAAGGGATGACGAAAACACCCCGAAGCTCTTCGTGATGTTGAAATCAACGAAGGTAGAAATCAAGAAAGAGCATCAAGTGTTGATGGTTGACAAGATCACTACTTTCAAGAAAAGGGCAAAGGAAAGAAAGGGAACTTCAAGTAGAATGACAAGCATGTTGTCACTCCCACGAAGAAGCCCAAAGCTGAACCAAAGCCTAAAATGAGTGCTTAATCGCAAAGGAAATGGTCATCGAAACGGAAATACCCTTTGAGTATTTGGTGGATAAGAAGGATGGCAGAGTGAACAAGGGTATATTTGATATATAGATTATTGATGTGTACCTTACTGGTGTTTATAGTAGCCCCGAGTATTTGATACTTGTTCGGTTATAAGATTAGTAACTCAAACAGGAGTTACGTATAAACAGAGACTAGTTGAAACAGGGTTAATAAACAGAGACTAGTTGAAAGGGAAGTGACGATGAGTGTTGAAGTAGTTCCAAGATTGATATGATCATCATCGACACTCCCTATACTTTCGGGATTAGTGTTAAACCTAAATAAATGTTATTTGGCGCTTATGCTGAGCATAAATATGATTTGATCATGTTTATTGTAATACTGTTATTCATTTAAAGTCAAGAATAATTGTTGTTCTGCTTACATGAATAAAACCTTCAATGGTCATACACCCAATAAAATA